>JAOWAR010163587.1:0-10296 GCA_028571005.1 Clathrina lutea
AGCAGCTCTATCTTTCGAGTTTATTTGACACACACACACACACACACACACACACACACACACACACACACACACACCTCTTAGTCTCTGGTGACAATCTAAAAGCTTCACATGGTTAACCAAGTCAAGTCTATTGTGAAAACGCTCATGGTATTGTTGTTGCTATAGATTGTTGAAACGCCTTGCTCTTGATTGTTTACAACAAACTTTTATTCAGTGTATCTGAAAAACTTTACTATGGAATCTGACAATAGCTATTAAAATCTCTTTCTGGCCAATGGCACATTTCAAACCTTTTCGATTCTGTTTTCCCAGTGATTTTTCTCCACAGAAGAACAGTCCAAGTCTCAACACTTCTCCCATTTTCCAGCTCCTAACCCATCGAGCAGTGATGACGGATATTATATACAGCGCACGACAGTGTTCATGTAACTGACCAAACTCTACTTAAAATAAAATTTGCATAAAAAGCGCAACGGGCCAAGCAGCCAAATCGACGATGCTGCGCAGCCGGAAGCACATAGCACACGTGGACAAGCAGGCATTTGACAGCTATTTCAATATTATTATCGACTCAGGTACTGTGCCGTGAATTTGCTCATTACCCCAAATCGTCCTCAATCAAACTCATAATAAATGACGTCAGTGCTCCAATTTCACAGTCATACACTGTATAGGGAAAGCCAAAAAATGAAGGACTACCATGTAAGATGCCTCACCTCTCGTTCCTTGGCTTCGACCTCCTTCACTCGTTCAGCGATAAGAGCCCGTTGCTGAGCATTCTTGCACAATTCCTACAGAAAATAAATCGTGAAGAAGCAGGAAACACGAGGTCACTGGATAGCACGGCACCAGCTGAAGCAAAACCACAAGCTGGGTTTACTGCTCAAGTGTCAATTTTTCAATCATTGAATTTATGGCAGCTTTCAGTTGATTTATAGTGGTTCTACATCTACAAAGTTATCTTGAACAGAAGTGAGCCTGTCGACTTCTGATTATGGCTTATGCTGTGCTCTCCATCAGGTTTAGAATTGCAGGCAGAAAGACTTAAAGAAAATGTCCTCTCTGGGTATTTGTCTTAGCCACTGCAGTGGAGTAACTGGTGAGATCTGATTGTGGATTTCTATATCAAGTCACCTGGCAGTGGACACTCAAGAGGGAAGCTCCCTTGAGAGTTCATGGGCATGTTCCCCCCCCCCCCCCCCCCCAAAAAAAAAAAAGCACAATATTGCATAATGAGCCTCAATTCGCATGAATGTGATCATGTTTGAGTTAGGGTTCAAGGATTAGGTCTCTTGTTGCTTGAGCGCTTGTGCAATTGTCCCCCAACTTGACCACATCCACTTGGAATGACACTCTATGCGGGGATTTGTTCTAAATGCTCTCTCCCCGCCCTCCTGATCTTTTTTTCACATGTACAGGTGAACTTCAGGCAGGACCAGTATTTGTCGCAGGATGTCATGTCAGAAATGCGATCTCTGGCAGATTTCTACCGTGCCATGGACGGTGCCATACCCTTTGAGAGTGAGTGGCAGACCGGCTGTTCCTACTTAGACAAAGTGAAATCGTCAGTCGTTGGCAAGTTCCCGCGAGATCAAGTTGACGGGTCGTTCATGGCGTTTGTGCAGAATTTATTGACAGACAGCACGCCATCATAGAAGTTGTAGTGCCTTTGATCTTTGCGTTTTTATCAGGGCTATCCTGTTCCTTTCTCTTTCTCTCTCTCTCTCTCTCTCTCTCTTTCTCTCTCTCTCTCTTTCTCTCTCTCTCTCTCTCTCTCTCTCTCTCTCTCTCTCTCTCTCTCTCTCTCTCTCTCTCTCTCTCTCTCTCTCTCTCCTCTCCGTGAAGGCTCTCTGAATTGCCCATCAGACATGCAGAAATAGCCAGCCAGCTGTTCATCTCTAAGAGCTCATTAAATCATACTACTCCGATTTATCACTGTAAACTCATGCCAGGCCTATTAACAACCAGACACATTATGAGAAGAAGTCTTTCAAGCACACGTGGTCTGACATGACTTTAGGTATGCTATTGCCATGCAACTGATGAGATCATTGTCGAATCGCCTTGGTTGCAGGACCTATTTTCCTGTCACCTCGGAAGATGGCCCTTCAGTCTTGTTCTTTAACTTTTCATGTCAGAAAAGCAGAGAACGCCATATTGAGATGGGGACTCTGGCTGGTTGTCATCATTTGAATGTTTGGGGCTTTTTCCCGTACTTATGGCTTGTCCTACATGAATCTCAGTAAAACTTCCACCTTTCTGTCACCATGACAGTTCATGTCAGAGACTGCGGATGGTTTAATTGACCTTAAATCGCGAAATGAGACGGATTGATTCTTAAATTAGAGACTTTTCAGTGTTTGACACCATCATCAGTCTAGAAAAACTGGGACAGTCATAGATGATCTGCCCAGTCGGACTCATACTATTCTCGGTGTTGACGTCACGAACAACACCCACTGAAATGAGTGGTGGCCATTATTCATTGACTGGTCTCGGTACTGGCAGAAAAAAATGAGGTCAGCGGCATGTGTGAACTGATGGCTGTAGGTGAAACTTCAATCCTCTGAGCTTTGGCTTGCTTGACTCTGCCCTCTGGGCGTTTCTAGATATTTCAGATCTGGACAACTGGTCAAAAGCCAACTGATTTCAATGGACATGCAACTGGCTGACTAGCTAGCCAACTGGTGGACACAAAAGGTTGTATGGTAGAAAGTAAAAAACCCGGCCTCGGTTTAAAGAAACTCCTTCATCTGAGTCCTGTGACGATGACTTTTCCCAACCGCATGAAAAGCAAGGGAAGACCTCACCGGCCTCGGGTGCACCGACCAGCATGCTAAGTGGTCTAGAGGAGGGGGTCCCACTCAGCCTGACAGTTTCTGCAGTTGTCTTGGACAGCTCGAGTTATTTTTGTGGAATTCCTCCAAAGTTCCTGGCTTTTACGCTTCCAGGCTGATGTCGTGACTTGGCAGAGAAATAAAATCGTCGATATACTACATGTACTATTTCTCGTGCAAATGTCATTCCGTTCATTTCCAAATGTTCACCTTTAACATTTGACCCATGCAAGGCTTATCCATTGGGAAGATAGTTGCCACCCTTGTCTCGGTTCAAGCTTGTCTTGTGAATGGTGACCTGCAGCACTTCTTTCACTTACGATCCAGTGCTGGTCCATGTCTATAATCTGAACTCAGACCATTCAATCCTATGGTCTTCATTCCAGACATGCTCCGCCACAACAGACTGCTCAATCCTACCATGTTTTCAGTGGTGTTACTTTCATGTGTTCTTCCCTTAAAGCGAGCATTGATCAAACCATTTCACCTCGCACTCACTGCACGGTATTTCATACACAAAGCTTTGCGATTTTCAAGAGGGAGTTGTCCTTTGTGCCAGTGCATGCCTGCCATTGCCAAGCACTAGCCTTCAAAGCTGATTCCTAATTTAGCCAACGCCCTGCATATGTTTCACCGGTGTCTGCAATATACAGTTGAATCACCACTGTTGCGGTCGGCTTGGGTGCCATGGTCCCAGCCATTTGCCTTCAATTCCTGGTTATTCTCAGGATATCATCCACAACAGCTCTGGGAAATTCGTTGGTACTGAGCAGATCGAAAAAGTGCTTCTCTTTGTGTCTTCTGCCCTCAACATCCGTCTGTGCATAGTGCGAATTGATCCTATCAAAGCAATAATAACTGTACTTACGAGAAGAACATCCTGAGTGGCAGACTAGACTGTTATCAAGACACAAAGGGTGGACAAGAAAAGATGGTATAAGAAAGAAGGCATTTCAGTGTACTACGCCATTATCAATTCTTGAGGAATAGGCCGGTCGAAGCGAATCATCTTTTTTATCCACCCTTTGTGTCTTAATTGACAATGGTCTGCCATGCACATGACATTCTTCTTGTACATGGGTGTTGATTCTAAAAATCGTACCTACAGCTACAACTGCTCTTTCTGCTGATGATGGTAGTTGAAAAAAAAAAAACGTTTCCTTTATATAGACACCTGTCAGTGCAGATGCTTGTTTGGAGGAAAGAACACGAAAATATCACTACTAAATCATGGTAGGATCGAGCAGTCCGCTGTGGAGGAGCATGTCGATCTGGAATGCAGACCACAGGATTGAATGGTCTGAGGTTGGAATTTTAGACATGGAACGGCACTGGCTCATAAGTGGAAGAAGCACTGCATATCGCCATTCACCATGTTCACAAGCTGAGTTTAAACCTCTCTGCCAAGTCAAAATGGCAGCCGAAAAGCATGAAAGCCAGGGATTTGGGAGGAAGTCCTTCCTCTTTATTGGCCTGAGGAAGGCTACTGCAGTGTGGCAAAACAATAAATTTGTTTTTTGAAGAGAGTGCAAGTTCAAGAAGCATCCTGAGTATCACAGAGGTAATCAAAAACTTGAATGAAAATAATAGGCATTCTTCAACATGAGAAAAGAAATTATTGACATCGCTAAGGTGATTCCACGGAAATTGATCAATTAAACCAACCTCCATCTAATGGGCTTGCAAAAGAAGAAAAGTGACGTTTTTTTTTTTTTCTTATGGAAACTAAGACAAGGTAAGGACACGTGGAGGGCTTGAGCCTGAGCAGCAGAGCAGTTAAGATCATGACATCATGGCTGTAGACTTCCGAGCTGTAGATCGAGCGCAAGGAAGTAAATTAAGAGTGGAAGTTGCAAGAATTGTTCTCCATTTACGAAAGGAAATGATTAATCACGACACCAGAGTAGAGCGAAGCGCCATCATTAGAACGCAATTTTGTAAAAGTTGGCCTTATTCTCGGCTGACTTTCTTGTGAGTGGTAACCTTGTTACCTGAGTGTGATTTGTTATTCTAATTTCTACTCATTCTTGCCTTTCCATTTTTAGACAGGGATGCTCAGAGAGGGGGACACATAAGCCTCTACTAAAGAGCTTGACCATTGTCTCTCATTTTCTGTTAGTCCAACTTGAATAAGCCAGAGGCATTTTTGGCGAAAGGTGTTGATAATTTTCTTCTTTATATGAATGACTGCTGTAATGTGGAAAGATTAATTAATGGAAACCTGCTCGAGATCACCAACATCATGTGTAAGATCTACTCATGGAAACACAAACATAGGACATGTATGGTCATATATGCAAGGAAAAGGTAAGATGGTCTTGTTTGTGAATCTGAAGAAAAAAAAAAATGACAAATACACTAATTGACAGAGATATTTTTGGTCAACAGAAATCTTGGAAAAATCCATAATACCACTGTAAAGTGTGTGCGTTGCTATTCCTTTTAAAAGTGGTGAAGACACAAGGACACTCATGGTCAGTGCAGAGAGAGAGAGAGAGAGAGAGAGAGAGAGAGAGGTGGGGAAGAAGGCAATGGGTGGAAGTTAAACACCAACACTATAAACCCACTTACCCTGTTCATGTCCCAAGAGGAGAGAGTACATAACAGTCACACAATTTCCAACAGCATAAATCGTATTTCATGATGAAAGAGGTGGAAAAGCAAAAGGAGGAACACACAGAAACAGCAAAGAAAGGCAGCCGGTGGCCGGGGAGCAAACAGACCAGAGAGGAGCAAATGAATGACAAAAAAAAAGACAATTTTCTCCATAAATTAAAAAAATTGAGGTAGATGGTGTACAAGGAAAAAATGGGACAACACACACACCCACCACAATACATACGCATCGAGTAAAAACAAGGAATAACCGAGAGAATATGGACACAAAGATGGGGCAAGTATTCTGTGGCTGTAGTACACCGAATAAATGCCATGATGTGTGAATGACCCTGTGTAAAGACACACAGGCTTTCATAGTATATAGGGACATGTAAAGCGCGGGAGGGGGCGGTTTTATGAAGACATCAGCCTACTATAGAATTTAAAAAAAAAAAAAAAACAAGAAAAGAAAAAAATGTGGAGCATTCTTTCGTGATGAACACACATGCGTGTGTGTATGTGTGTGTGAGTGTGTTGATATGCGGAAGTAGTAGTTAAATGGGGAAATGCTAAAAGCGTCGCTGAGATGTGCTTGATTGTCGCTCGTCACTTTTGTAGGGGTGGTGTTTTGAACGATGTTCATGGCGATCTTTACGGCGAGAACCGCGGTTCGCCGGTTCAGGCTTGGTCGGCGAAGGCATCTGTGGCTGGCGCGCAGACTCAAGCCAGTCAACTTCTTCGCTGCTTTCTTCATCAACAGGAGAATTGTTCAGGACAGGAATTTCTACAGATGCAGGAGGGGTGGCAGAGAGATCTTTGGCGTCTTCCTCGATGAAATCTTGCCTGCCTGTGTAGCGCTCACACCACTTGGAGCTTCGGCGGCGCTTTGGCATAGAATCTGGATCCTCGCTGCTGAAGTCGTCGTCAGTGAGATCTGATGAAAACGAAAGGCGCCGGCTGTCAAGCCACTGCCGAGACGGCTTGCCATTCACAAGTGACTTCTTCGGAGAAAGAACTTCTTTGGAAGCTACCAGCGCCACCTTTTCAACTGCACTGCTCGCCGGTGCATCTTTCCCTTCCATTGCTGGAAGGAGAGGGGCCGGCCTTTTCATGCCCTTCCGCGCACCATCTCCACTGTGCTTCCGCTTTTGGGAAGATCTCCTCTCAGGTTCATTGACTCTTGCGGAATGCCTACGCTTTTTTTCTTGCGCCGATGATGACTTCTCGCCGCTGCCAGCTTGTCTATGCTTCGTTTCTTGCATCAATGACGACTTGTCCCTGCTACCTTGCTTCTGTTTCGAATCCAGTGACAGGGACAGCTTCTCCCTGCTTGGCTCACAGGGCAAAGATTGCCCGCCAGACTTTGAAGAAACCTTATCCATGTCCTTAGGCTGGTCAGCCTTGGAGTGTCCTCGGTAAGACGGGTGAGGAATGCCTTCCTTGCCATGGACGCTGTTCGTGTGGCTGCTTGAACTTGCTGATGGCAGCGGCACCACATCACGTTTCTTTGAAGAGTTTGGTAACGAGCTACCAGTGCGCTTGCTGCTTTTCGGCATTGCTTTCCCTGACTGACTAGCCTCTGGCACGCTTCGGTGTTCATTCATCTTGCTAACACTGTGATCGCTGCTGCTGGACTTCACTACCTCACTGCGATGGTGTGATTTGCCCCGATGGGTCTCAACACCAGATTCCTTTGAATGCTCAACATGTTTTCTTTTCACTTCTGCATTCGAAGAGCGACTGACACCACTGTCTTCCGTGGATTTTCTCTTTTCTTTTTGACTTGGACAAACGGTGTCTCGTCGTTGTGAGCTGGAAGGATGGTGCTTTGATGTCTCGTCGTTTGAAAGACGAATGGGAGATACAATCGGAGAGTGCTGGTCACCCGACGACTGGCCAACATCATCAGAGAACTGGTGCGGCGATGGAGCTCGGCGATGGGAGAGATCATCTCGACTGTGGCGCCGTCTGCGTTCACCGGAATCGCCACGAGTACTGCGTCTTCTACTTCTCTTCTCCCTCTTCTCAGCTGAACGTCTGCGACGGGATTTGCGATGCTCACCGCGATCTGTACCACGCACCTCGCCAGAATAGTAGCTCCTGGTCATGTTGTCCTCATAGTCGCTACGATCGTCATCCAATGGTCGCCTGCGAACAAAGTCCTCTTCATCGCTAATCCGCCGCCTGCGAACAAAGTCCTCCTCATCGCTAAGCCGTCGCCTTCGATCAAATTCATCCTCATCGCTTGGCCAGCCACAGCGATAACTGGCATGGTACGACGCGGCCTTGTCCCTCTCGCTGTCAAAGAAATGTTCAAAGTGTTTGTCATACGGTGGCTGGTGGCGGTCATGGTCATAAAATGTTTGACTGGACTTTCGCCGAGCATCCACAGAAGCCAAGTAGGCCTGAGAATCATAAGTCCTTGACCAGCCACTGTCCCTCTTCCTGTCATCCCACCGTGAATATGGTCGGTCTTCTCCTGGTAGTGCATTGCTCGGGTAGACTTCCGAGTCACCTGTACGAGACGGAGACTGCTGTCGGCTCTGTGAACGATGCAATCTCTTTCTGTCCGAGGCACCACTGTCCAGGCCATCTTTGGGTGACTGGTGAGGACTGGTGTGTTGGCGATTGGCTGCCTCGTTTGTGAATACGGCGCGATCGCTTCTTCCTTCTGACACCTGTACTACCAAGGAGCCAGGCAGCACCGATCCCCTGGCCCGTCCACCTGTGGTCGCATCATCCTGATTCCATGCCGGTTCCTCCTTTTTCTTCTCCCTTCGCTCCCTGCTGTCCCAGCGTCTCTTCCGTCGGTCTGGAGCACCATCAGTGGAATCAGTGTGCTCTGGAGCAGTGTCAATCTGTTTCTGCAGCACTTTCTCATGTTGACCACTGCTTGGAAGGGGAGCAGTAATCTGAGAGCTCCGATGCACAGCACGATCACCTCTCTCTTCACCAGTCGCCGAGAAGGCTTTCTCAATCCTGACAACAGACACACGCGGCTTGTCTACAGAGGGCAGCAACTTCTGAATTTCTGCTTCCTTTGTACAAAGAACAGTTTCCTTGCTCTGATCATCAAGCGACGTACCTTCCTGTGAGTTCGGGGCAGCTTGTGACGAAAGGCTCGTATCAGCTGCGCCTTTCCCAGCCGAGTCGAGTTTGCTGGCTGGCTTTCTTGCTGGCTCCATTTCATTTTCAGCTGATTGGTCATGTCGATCTGTCGCATTCTGCTCGACTGAACACTGGTTTTCCATCTTCTGAGTAGGCCCACTATTGACTCGGTGACCACTGTGGTGGTGGTGGTGGTGGTGGCTGTGCCGGTTTTGATGCTTGTGATGGCGGCGTGGCGGAGAGCCCGGAGGCGGGGGTGGTGGTTCAAGCTCATCAACCTCTGCCAACAGGTCAATGGACGTACTAGGTCGCTGCACAAGCAGCGAATCGGCATAGCTGGGTGAGCTCTCCGGTGAAGTTGGCGAGACAAGAGGGTTGTGTTTCATTTTAGCTAGATAGGATGCCACGGACACAATGCGCTTGGTGCGTGGCAGCTCCTTTAGTGCCTCTTCGCACAATTTACGACGATGTTTTGGCTGTTCTGGCTGTTGAGGTGGCGGCGGTGGTGGCGAGACGATTGGCCGACTGGCTGGTACTGCCTGTTCACTGCTGTGTACACGCTCAAGAGCTGAGCGCAGGATGTTGGTGTCAACACCATGAAGAGCGGCTGACACGTCGATGCTGGAGCGAGAAGCCCCGCCATTTGCCTCGCTGAGAGGCTGCGGAGGAACACCAGCTGCAGCAAACACACTAGTTTCGGCCTGTGACGGCGCAGCAGGAGGAGCAGGAGGGGGGTGGCTGTCTGCCCGGTTGGCCGCGGTCAAGTCAGCGCCCTGAGCACCACTTGCATACAATGGTGTCTGGCTCTGTTGCCATGTCATGGGTGTGCCAGCAGAAGGTGTGAGTGGAGTGAGCGGCGTAATCGGGGTACTGGCAGCAGAACCTGGCACTTTGGGCCAAACAGTGGTGTTGGCAGTAGCAAGCTGATACTGACTCGCCATCATCTGAGCGGCCATGTAGTTTGGCGTGACTGAGCTCGAAGCGCCTGGATATGCCATGCCAGACATCAAACCGGGCCAGAGGGCTGGGTTGGACGCAGCTTGACTTCCAAGCATGCCACCCTGGCCCCACCACGGTAGCGGAAGTATTCCAGCCTCTTTGCTCGTCAAGGGAAGTGGGGCCTTAGCCACCGTCGTCGCTGCGTCAACTTCCTGCGACACAGCTACAACATCCGGCTGGCTCTCTGCATCTTGTTTCTGATTCTTCTGCACATCATGCTCAAACTGCTTACGCCGAGCTGACTTCAGCACCTGGCGGCGCTCGTCATCTGATAGCTTCCTCAAGCTGGTGTGACCAGGCGGCAAGAACTCGGGAATACGGAGCACCCACGCCGGCGGAGGTCCAGCACGAAGGCGAAGATCACTCAAGATCTCGCCCCAGTGGAGCTGGACTTGAGGAACAGCTGACTTCTCGGTCACTGTTGGAGAGCTGCCTGGCTTGCTTTGGCGCTCAGGAGAGCGTTTGAACGGAGACCTGTCTACGAGATCGGCCATATCTGACCGTGCCCTCTCGCCATCAACAGACACGCTGAGCTCTTTGGACTTGATGGTAACAGGTCCCCCCTCAAAGGATGCTTGAGGAGTGGCTGCTGTTGGGCTCCTCAGCTGCCAGAGGGGACGAGGTGACAGTGGATTGCTCTCGGCTTCTTCCTGTTTGGGATGGGAACCAGAAGAAAACGTCGTCATGCAGTGTTGGACTCATCTGTTGGTATGTGTAGTATGTTGCCATCTGACTTTGTTTTCATAAATTT
>JAOWAR010163598.1:0-10296 GCA_028571005.1 Clathrina lutea
CCCCCTCTCTCTCTCTCTTTCTCTCTCTCTCTGCTCCCTCCCCTTCTTTCTCCTGTAGATTCTGCTTCTGTGTCGATTTCTGAAACGAGAGAGAAGGTACCCCAGCCATCGCCACTGTCGGCCGAAAACTTTGGTAAGCTCTTGGCGTGTATGCAAGGGCGAAGTCCCCAGTGGTTACCTTTATATTCCTGGTGTTTCGTTCGACTGAGGCTCTCAGGATGGTGTGTAGCTGGATGTGTGTGGGTATGGTCACACACAAATGATCTTTGCAACTACGCCGATCACTGTTGCGCAGGACTAGCACGCCACCCATTCGCTCTAGCACATGAGCTGCCAACAGCCAAGGACCAAACAAATGCCAGACCCCTTCTTGCAGATTTTGAGGCGTCAAATCGCTAAAGCCAGTGTCCAAATGGAACCAGGCTCCACATTCTGTTCGCCACACAAACGTTCCCTCGCCAAAGACAGTTTTCCACTTTCCATTGGCGACTAGGCGACCAGATTTTTCCAGCCCTGGACTTGCAGCATGCATGGTCCTACGCACGTGTGCAGGCAATGACGACATTTACAGTAGGAAAGGCTAGGTAATTACGAATGACTTAGCAGTGTGTGAGTATCAACTCAGAAATGATACAACCCAACTGACTGACTGACGGAGATTGGCATGGACATTCACTCTTTCTTTTTTCTTTCTTTTGGGACCTGTTTTCTTTCCTTTTTTCTCAATTTTAGTTCTGACTTTTCTCCAGCAGACAGTTTTTATTTATTATAACGAAGTTTGGGCAAAGCTAGCCTTGCGTTCGTCAGGTTGAAATTTTAAAAATGAAGGGGAACTCAACCCAATATTGAAGCTATTTTTGTTCGTAGTGTGGAAGAAAAGAAAAAAGGGCTGGTGGTTACACATCCCAGAACCCCTCGCTGAGCTAAGACATTGATGGTTGAATGGCGGTGCAGTTTGATGCCAGAACGCCTCCCCACAGCCGTAACACACCCATTTAGACAGCTGTGACGTGGGCATAGGTGACAGAAAGGACATCACATGGGCATATGGCAATGTACACGTATGTAAGGTCCGTGATAGTCCATCTCCTTTGAAGGGGTTGCTCTTATTGCTGCAGTGCGTGGATTTCAGTTTGTATCATTGTGTGCCACTATAGAAAAAAAACAAGAGGGAAATGAGCAGGGTAAGCCCTGGAAGTTGTCTCTCATTATCTCTGGCATCGACGTGTAGTTCCGAAGAAGAGACAGCGGGTTCTCTCTCAGAACCTTTAGCCCCTGGAATGCTTTAAACGTGGTCGATGCCAGTCCTGTTTCTCGCTTAACCAGAGTAGCAGCCACTGCTCACAACTGCGTGCCAGTGCTGACAAGAAAAACCTTCATTCTGCAAAGTTTCCATGACTGCCGACTCCATTAACATTCTCAGTTTCTCAAACAGCCCTCACAGTTTTCGAGCAAGTCGCAGTCCCTCCTATGGCAGAGGGCATGGCACTCCCTGCCAGCAAATTGTTCGACAATGCCACTGAGCAAAGTTCACGGATGGATGGACAACTGGCTTCATCTTCCCTTAGCATTTCTACAAGGCTTTGCATGGAAACGAGCAGGAGAAAAACCATGCCGCTTGGCATTGACGTGCACACAAGCACGCCCCTCCACTTTCCAGCAATGGCCATTGTCAAGGATCCCGGCTTGAGCACATACACTTAAACAGCACGTATGTTTTTAAAACACTTCAAATAAGCGATTCTCTCTTCTTGTACCCACTCAGCACATTACCCCTCCCGAGTTTTTTTGCTTTACGGGTGGGTTAGCAGCGGAGAAGCAGCACATGGAGGAAACAGCGTCAGCCTTTAGCTCTTTTCCTGTTCAAGCAGACCGCTCTTCCCAACAACTCGGAAATCTCATTCAAATCCCCTGGGAAGGAGTGCGCAGAGCTGATGTAGCCAGTGCTCTCATCCCGTTCTGGGAGAGACTTCAGACGAAGAGCATGCAGTGATCGCATCCTCGGCACATCATCTGGTAGAAACAGATGAAAACTGACTCCTTCCTTCCTTGACTCGTCCAAATAATTACACCAATGCACACCACAAAGCATCATCTTAGCAATTTCAATGAACCGGTGCCATAAACTACAACGGAAAAGATGGGAAAGTAAGCAGTGAAAAAAGCTTTCACTGAAGTATAGCAGCTCTGCATGCTTCAGTCGGTTGGCATTAGAACCTCCTTTGAGTTGCCTACGTCATCAGTTTTGGCCCCAAGCTTGCGCCAAAATTCTTAAATTAGAATTATAAAAGATTCCGTTAGGAGCGGTTCTGGAGCCTGTGAGCACCGGCGATTTTCTAGTTGTCGAATCATAATACAAATAGGAAACTTTCGATTTTGGGTTGAACTCCCCTTAAAAGAGAAAGTACTTGATCTCAAGCCATCAACGTACGTCAATTTGGGATAAAGCTCTTTATTGAACATCAACTCCATACGAATACAAAGTGAGTTTTATGGTTCATCGCCAGCAATCTGTGACATTTATCTGGGTACGAGGATATGGAACCTGTACTTCGTGCGTTTCCCGAGGCGTGCGTTCACGCACATCTGCATGATCTACATTTACTAGTACACTTCTGCATATCAACCACGGTTTTGTGTAGCCCGTCGGCCTTTGCCCTGTCTTTCAGTCTTTCAGTTGCTGTCGCGGTGTTGCAGAAGGAAAGAGTAGATTACCGAAAGCTCTAGAGAACCCATACTTGTATATCGGTGACACGGGCGGGCACAAATCAGAATGCAAAACGCAATTGAGCAAGGGCCAGCTGTGTCGAAGCCTGGTGCGACTGCACTGGTCTTGGCTGAAAGTTAATGAATTTGTCGACAGCTGGAGCTCAACGCATTGACAAGAACACTTCACGGAAGTGTTTTCCAAGGTGTTTTCGGGGTACACTCGAGTTAGGATATTTCAGGTGGTTTCCCATGTGAACGGTAGAAAAGAGGAAAGAAAACGTTGAAAAAGTCGATAACATGTACCTCAGTTAGAGACTGACCCTGCAAAAAGAAAAAGCTCGCTGAAACTGATGTCTATCAGCTTAGCAGAAAATGGTGTTTTCCTGACTCTCCTGCCAGTTAGAAGGAGAAAACACCTTTCCTGTATGTTGTATCTAGCAGAAACCCACAAGACACCTCAGCATGATAAATTGGCCACAAGTAGCTGCTTGCTGGCCTGCTTGGCCTTTTCAATTTCCGGCCAAAGCACTTCTCGAATCAGCTTTCCATCTGCAATTTCGCAAGCAGCCGGTCTGGAACAAGAACGACGGGCGCTCGTCTAGAACGCACCCAAGACGTACTCGAAGATGCAGGAAGTGCCGCTACTACTGTTTTTTTTCGCCTTAATTTTGGGTTGATTCTGCTTGCTGCCCAGCTTCCCACTATTTGTCCTTGTTTCACACTTACTGCGTGCTTTCATTTGAGGCGGTAACATGGATTTTCCAGTCTGTCATCGAGAAGGGCAGTTTTTCTGAAGTTCCCCTTCTTTGCAGATGGGCAGGAATTTGTACGGCGGCCATCAGGGCAGGTCAACACTCAGTCACGATTTCGTTTCGAGTGGGTGCCGAACACTTTTCCTGTACTTTTTGGTTTCGAAGGTAAATGCCTGGCAAGAAAATAAAAATAAAGTGGTAACATGGACGTGAACACACTCCTGTGAACCGCTGAAATAGAAAGAAATGTTCACATGGGCAAAGTTTTCTCGGAAAGGGAAAAGAGCGCGCGTAGCGGTGGGTCACCAAAGAAAAAAAGCTCTGGCGATACTCTGACGACGACGTGACTCAATACCCTGTGCCTGCCACGTGAACGAGTGTGTATGCTGCGTATGCAAAGACCACAGCTCAGTCATTGGGACTCGGGGAAGAAACCGTGTATCCAATGAGTGGTAACTCGTCAAAGACTCACAACTGCGTGTATGATCTGTAGACATGAACGAAAGGCTGGGCCTCTGTGTCTAGTCATCTTATCGATCATTATCATGGTGGAGGGAGAGCGAAATTGTGCGAACTTGCTGGTCCTGCCAGCGAATACCACTACAAGTTGGACTTCCTTAAAGGACCAGGTGAGAACAACTGTGGCTTCCTCCGGCTACCGAAAATTTATCGCTACCAAAATGGATATATTGGCTGTTTGACGAAAACAATCACTGCCGAGAACTAGTCCTTTAACAGTATATTGGTGAGTTGCGATTACTTCTGAGCCAGGTACTAAGCCAGGTTGATTATGCAACATTGTTGTATCCTTCAAGCACGTTCAGGCTGGTGGTGATTCCATGAACAATAACAGACGTTTGTGTTGGAGGCACGTCTCTGTAGAAAGCTGTTCTTTTGTTGTCTTTTTCTCTCTAGTCTGAGCAGTTCAAGACTCTAGCTACAACTGGTTCACACCACATTAATTAGACCTTCGATCTATCACTGGCCAGATGATGGTACTGAGGTAGCACTTTAACCAGGCTGCGATGGCCCTCCTCATGTGAGCAAAGAAGGTCACATTAATGGTTTGACACGGGCTTCTCTTGGATGACATTAATCATTGTGTCCCTGTGTCGCCCCATGCACAAGCTCTTCTTTGCGATCAGTAGTAATCTACTACTGTTTAATCATTCTTTCCATAATGGTCAAAGAACACTCACTCTGATGACGGTCTGTGACCTTCTATGGCCTGGTGGTTTGTGTCACAGCCTGGTCATGGCCCCTGAGGCTATGCATATTCACACAGTTGTTCTCACCTGGTCCTTTAAGAATAGAAACGAGCTATCTTGCCCACAGTCCTCCTCAGCAACGTAATGAATGCACAAAGAGAAAAAGAGTTTAAGGTGGAATTCCCGATTTTGGCGAAATTCCCTATACTACAGAAGTGGCATAATGGTGGAAAATTTGGGTGCTCACTTCCTTTTTTCTCTGTATCTCCCAGAAGTAAGGTGCTTCAACGTTCATAATTATAATGTGGGGTAGAGAGGATTCTTTACGTTATCCGACTTGTAAGCTCCAAAGTGTGGGCAACAATGTCTAAAAGTATTTGCCCCTTGCCAGGGCCTTATTCATTGCTTTTTTATCTTCTGCCTTTGAACACAGGGTGGAAGCTGATCTCTGCTCGAATTTAGGTGGTTATGAAAACCATATTCAAGGACTAGGTGGTCTTTGATGGTCTTTGTGGAAATTGCTACCACATTCAGATTAGATAATTCGTCTATGGTGAGCTTTAGAAAAATATATAGTTTGTGATTGGGCCGGGATGGTTTTACCGAATGCACGTTTATCACTCGTTTCGAGAATAATTGTTACTTGGGTAGGAGAACGCTACAGCTGCTGGCGCGTGCACGTGTAGCCAAGGCAACCACCCAGCGTGTGAGTTGCAGTCGAGGTGGACTCAACCCAGACTTGACCCATGGCCATTATGCCGAAGCAGACAGCTCCGTGACGCACGCTAATACTTCACCGCACCCCTTTCAATTTCCTGATTGCTGGCTATGGCAGAGGTGAAGGGCAAAGTACCCTTCAAAGTAAGCAGAACTAAGAGGTCACCGGGCTGGATGTACTTCGTTGCATCCCACCTTCAGTATAACTGTTATTGACTATGTTGGTGGGGTGCATACGTCTAGCCTACATGCAGGTGTATTACCTACATGCAGGTGAAAGATTTCAGCTGCGCATACGTGTTACGCCGGCTTGAAACTGTGTAATTGTACCAAACATTTCCTTCTGGAATGAGTTGGGACGTAAGACTATTGCCAATGGCCTTGCTCTGCTCCCAGAGTGTGAACAAAGTTGCTTCCTGGAAGGATCACATGCTTTTGTTACACCAAAGCTTGCCTCCCAAGATTTTGGTTGTTCGATCCTTCCAGTCTGCACAGGGAAGGGTGATTGACCAAAAGGGTTTGAGCAGAATTGGTTGTCTTCTCAAACACCACCATCCTGCGGAATTCTCTGTTCTTTTTTTGTCCATTTACTACCGAGGCGAAACAAGCATGTAGGAAATAGATGCTTCCTCTTTGATGCTGCAAGTACCAGTCCGCAAGGTAGAGCACTAGTTCACCTACAGAGGGCTTTAGGTTCCGAGTGTCTCCCAAGGCCGGTGTAGCTTGTCTGTAATATAATCCCTGAGAGTCTGTTTCTCGGTCCCTCTCTCTCTCCTTTTCTCTCTCTCCTTTTCTCTCTCTCTGTCTCTCTCTCTCATTCTCTCTCTCTGTCTCTCTCTACTGTAGCTGCTTGTTCTGACTCCTTTTCCGAAACCACTCCAGACATACCTCGGCCATCCCTAGGGTTTGCCACTACAAGTGGTAAAGGCAGGCTGGGTCTGCAAGAAACAATTTTTCCACACAAGTCTGAGCTTTAAGTGAGCGTGCAATAGGCTAAAGCGTATATTCCTTTTCGATGAAAGTCCTAGGTCAAGTTCACTTTGTATACCAGCAAACGAGTGGCCAAAGCTGAATGTGCCTGATGGGAGCAACAACCTCAAAGCATACCACATGCCCTTTCCAGATGTAACCGGCTGTCATGGCTTCTAGGTGTGCTGTGGTTCCTTGCTACTTGTCCAGTTGTTTTCCTTCTCCCAAAATCTGAGAAGATTGTTAATGTTGCGCTTTCTTTCTTGGTGTTTAACCTTCCTGTATCTGCCGCCGTGCTCAAAGTCTTGCCAGCTCCGCAACGACAAGAGACTGCTCGTTGCTCAGAGGGTAATTTTCATTCACTTTCCTCTGCCAAGTTGTTGAGCTACTTACAATGCCTCGAGCTTTTCATGTTCCGATACACATACACTCCTACTCCTACCCTACACCATCATGTCATTATCTAAAAGGAAAGGCCATTGCCCAGTTTCTAGATGAGACTATTCCATCCTCCCAGGAGACTGAAAGATACTAGGGGGAATACCGCAAGGTGCACACACAGCATGATTCAAACTAACAGACCTGAGGGAATCGGTCAGTGCCGACCTAGCTTGGTCAGATACACAGTCACACTCTCCCAACCCATTGATCATTGGAAATGGCACTGCCTGCAGCAAAGATGTGTCCGCTCTTCGGATGTATTTCGAGTGTTAGACCTACAGGGCTTTTCAAGGGCCATCGTCCAAATGCAATGGGCTCCAGTCCTTCACTTGATCAGGCGGCCCGGGCCTTGTGGTGTTGGCACATCCGGCTGACCCGGTGGAATGACAAAGAGATCGAGGTGGACTTTGCGCATTTGATGTTTTGTCATCGAAGTTGTGTACGCCGGCTGGTTGCCTTTCAGCTGGACAGACTGAAGAGAAGAAAAAAAGGAAAAGAAGCTGATCTTTTTTTCTCCGTAGGGGATGTGATCACACCCGCCGAGCCAACCCCCCCTCCCTGGTTACGCGCCTACCCATCTTTCTCTGTTTTCCTCTCCCTCTCCCTCTCCCTCTGCCACCCTTACCTACCAAGCACGTTCACCTAAACTTACGTGTTTGCTTGAGCTCCTATGCAACCACAGCACCTTCGAAAGAAGGAACCTTTACGTACAAATGTCGTTGACATCAAAGAGAAAAAAAAACGGGGGCTGGGCTGTGATTTGCTGATCACGATCTCTATCTTATCAGTCTAGGCTCTAAGGGTGCTAATGATATTTGCTTTTTTCTAATCTATTGAATATTATTGCATTCTGACAGACGAATTGAGTACGATTCTACTTTCATTGAACAAGCGACTGGAGAGAGTATCCATATTCGTCAACAAACGTATGTTTAAACAGCTGGAATCCTTCACGACGAAAGGCTTCGAGAAAATGTGCTCAGATATCCTGAGGCTCGATGTGAAGACAGTCACTTTTCAAGACGGTGAGGGAAACACATGATGTAAAATGACCCAAGTATCGACAATTATAGAGAAAGGCATATCAGTAGAAAAACACACATTACATCTAGTGCCAAGCTTGATGTTAACATATCCGATATAGAAGATCAGTTGTATAAGCAATCAACTGTGCCTTCTGTAGGTCTCGAGGAGGATTTTGGAGGTGACGTTCAGTGTTTCACGTTCATCATCTTCCGGGGTGACTTGGAAGACTATACAGAGAGGGAACAATGTCTACTGAAGGAATACTTTACGCAGCGTCTCTCTAACTTGCTCGAGATAAAAGACAGGAGTCTAGTTAACGTGCGGCTGATTGGAGGAGGGAGCACCACATTCTTCTTCCTGCTGCCACCAAGCGAAAAGCAGAAGCTGCTGAAAACCTGGGCAGAGCATCCCCAAAAGCTACAAACTGCATTCAAGGGTTTCATCACTAACCTTGCACGACCCGTGTTCCATGTCAGCTGCACTTTGGGATACAAGCAGATTCGCCTAATGGTTGCCTTGGCTAGCACCCGTTGCCCTTCGGGTGAGTTCCCTACTTTAGGGTTTCGAAAGATGCATGATTTGAGGCACCCATATTATGTTCTGGCAGAGGTAGATTGTGTAGTTACTTCATGTTTGGCATATGTAAGGCCGGCTTTCCAAATGTATAAATGTTTGCCGCATCTGTGTATGAACTAAGTGAAGGAGGGACTGAAAGTCTTACCTCTATGATTGTAAATGGAGTAAGTGTTCAGGCATGCCATTATACCAAACATCTATAGCTGGTAATGTGCCTGTGTTTGCTCATGATCTAAATTGCCCTTACTTACAAACTGAAGTGTGTATAGTTTGTGAATCAAGTACTAGCTCCAACGGTCAGCAGGGCTAAGGATTAAATTAATTGTCTAGCCATCTCTCTCTCTCGCTCTCTCTCTCTGTCTCCCTCTCTCTCTGTCTCCCTCTCTCTTTCTCTCTCTCTCTCTCTCTCTCTCTCTCTCTCTCTCTTTTCCTTTTCTTCTCTCGCTCTTTCTATAGGGAGAACATTAGTATTCTTGTAGTAAAGACATCGTGCATTAGTGTTCTTGTAGTAAAGACAAACAGAAGGCTGGAAAGCATAGGGAATACAACGTAGAGAGAGAGAGAGAGAGAGCAAACACCCAGATATCTGACAAGACCATCACATCCTCTGTCTCCCTCTCTGTTTCCTTTCTCCTCCTTCTTCTGCTCTTCCTCCCAATCCTCTCCCACCTCTCTTGCTCTGTTTCTTTCTATCCCTCTCTGTCTCTCTCTCTCTCGCTCCCTCTCTCTCTTTCTGTCTGTCTCTCTCTCTCTCTCTCTCTCTCTCTCTCGCTCCCTTTCTTCCTCTTCTCTCTCTATTCTGTAGCTGCTGCTTCTGCTTCCAATCCTGAAACCACTCTAAATCTATCTAAGCCATCGCAAACATCTCTCGGAAACAGTGGTAAGTTCTAAGACTGTTAAACGATTGTGTTCAACTTAATCAGTCTGCTAAAGGAGCCCTGCAACTCCTATTGAACTGCATTAATTTTTGCCAAAATGGACATAAGATGCTCTTGTGAGCAAAATATTTCTCATAGTTCGGCCGTCAACATGAACTTTCACTCGCGCCGCATGATCAAAACTGAAAAGGCTGTGGTGTGTTGCTCGCTCAGACTCTTGCAGTTCGAGAAGACATGTCTTTGCTGTCAACTCACTCCTCTTCCTCATCTTCTTTCCCCCATCTTCCTCCTCCTCCTCCTCCTCGTCTTTGATCGCCGCTGTCATCGTGGACAGTGAAGAGACCTTCTCAGCCCCGCTCCAGAATTTGCTCTCCACGGCAGTATCTGTACTAGTGCTCCTCTTTCACAGTCCGTTTAGAAAGCTAGATATGGAGTATCTTTTCTTTTTTTCCTTTTTTCTTTTGCAAAGTTCTCATGCTGTACCAGCGGGGTTGTTTTCTATAATTATTAATTTTCGTGCAAAATGGAGGTGTTTCTCGTGCGTAGATGTGGCATCATCGGCAGTTCACTCAACTCATGCCATTTTTGTCCGTGCACAACTGGGGCCCAATCTACAACTTTTAATTCGCGTGTAATCTAAATTTGAAGTCCCACGTCTTTCGTAGTGTCCCTTTAAAGTCCATAACCTACTTCGGTCGGTGACCAGTCAGTGGATCACGAATCTCCAAAACGTTACAGTTCTGGTGTATAAACATGGAGATCATGTGGTCCTCTGCGTCTAGCTTTAAAATCCTAGTTTCAACGTCCAGTGGTGAAACTCCTTCGCTCTTCAGCATCTTAAACAGAAATATTTTTTTCCAATCTATGAAGCTCTGACATGCTGCCATCCCTCTCTCTCTCCCTCTACCTCACTCTCTCTCTCTCTCTGTCTCTCTCTCCCTCCCTCTCTCTCTCTCTCTCTCTCTCTCTCTCTCTCTCTCTCTCTCTCACACACACACACACACACACACACACACACAC
>JAOWAR010163609.1:0-10296 GCA_028571005.1 Clathrina lutea
ATGTGGAAAAATGAAAAAAGTTCAAGAAGAAAAAAAATGAACAGCCGAGAGGAGCAAAAAGAAAAGTGGAATTCCCTTAAAAAAAGGAAAAAAGATGTCTCCAAAAACTCCAGCCGAGAATTTAAGCACGGTTGGCTAAAGAAAAATAGTAGTAGCGAGCGAATATCAGACGGTTAGCACATACAAAATGATTTGAACCAACCAGCTCCCGTAAGAAGTGGTCAAAATCAGGCTAGCATGGTCAGATAGGAAACCAGACGAGACGCCGATTGCATCATAATGGAGTCGACCCTAAAGAAAATGCAGGCATAATTTGTGAGAATAATGAGAATAGGCATTGCTTGCGTTAGCCCAACCCTAATATTTGCTGCTGACATGCGCAGGCAGCGGTCCTGTCGGGCCAGCTTGATCATGGTGATCATGTAATGAATTGCAAATTAGATAGTGCCGAGCCCGCCAAGATATTGGAGAGCATGCCAGAACGGCCGTGTCGCATCTTCCGACGGAGGATACTCGATCGCCTACACGGTTGAGCCTGATGCCCGAAGATGTCGAGAGAGTATCAGCACCAAGCGTGCCTTTCTTCTACTTCTCCGACTTTCTACTCTGCCGCTTGGCCTTCAAAACTGATATATATCGGGCCGCTGTCACCTGGGCTTCTACCATCTTCGTCTTTCCGGGCTGGCTTGAGTGAATCACGTAGAACGTGCACTCGTTGCCACGCTTGGTGCTAAGACTCTCTCGACATCTTCGGACATCGGGCTCAACAGTGCAGGCGATTGAGTATCCTCCGTTGGAAGATGCGACATGGCCATTCTTTTTTGAGAGCGGTCTCGTGGCATATTCAGATAACGCGAGTGACTCTGGCCTGCTAGGTGAATTGGTACCGCAGGTTCGAGTCCGACCCAACCTGTACTTCTGTTTGACAGATGGCGTTCCCATGAGTTGCCTTTACATTCTTTCTCTTCTCTTTCTTCTACTTCCTCTGCCTCTTGGCATGCTCTCGTTGCCACGCTTGGTGCTGACCCTCTCTCGACATCTTCGGGCATCAGGCTCAACCGTGTAGGCGATCGAGTATCCTCCGTTGGAAGATGCGACATAGCCGTTCTTTTTTGAGGACGGTCTCGTGGCGTATTCGGATAGCGCGAGTGACTCTTGTCTGCTAGGTGAATTGGTACCGCAGGTTCGAGTCCGACCCAACCTGTACTTCTAAATGACAATGTCATGGTTGATTTCCCTCTTTGGAAGTAAGGATAAGTGTAGCTCCTTGGGAAAGACATCTTCAAAATCTGATGGCAGGTTTAGACAGTCAGTTCGCTGCGGTCCATCAGTTTTCAATCATAGACTTTAGGTCAACTTTAGTCTTACTGGGGTTGGAATCAAAGGTTGAACCCAACGCCCGAAATCCGTTTTCCCCTCGTTGAAAGCAATAGCGAGCTTCCATGCCCCTAATGGAGTTCAGTTTGGCTGACTCGGGAGCAGACTCTACTTCCACCGGTGGATTTTGCTTGAAATCAGTCCGTGCTGGGAAGGGCTGATTCGATCCAAGTCGTATTTCATTGGTGCGGTAGTTATTTCCGGGTTGTTCTTACAGGGCCAGGGCCTTCCCAAGGTAACGTCATGTCTGGCTAAAGGAAATAAAGCAGTCAGCGTTTGTTCGGAAATGTCGGCCGTAGAGACCTGGTTTGCACAGGGACTTGTGCCTTCATAGATCCATCAGAAAGAGTGACAGAGAAGTCCATTTGAGTTTCCACGCCAAGCTTTGTGAGGGAGTAGGTGGATACAAAGTCGTAGGTCCATCCCAAATCAGTAAGAATCCGGAGTAAATCGTTGAAGTTGTCATGATCACATGGCATACTCACATTGCCGATCTGATTGAATTGCTGTCTTGTCTTCGCGAGTATGTTCACGGCCCACGGGTTTCAGTTTCGTAGGGACCGGCCGCGGCTTTCGTGCAGTGTTCTTGGGAACTTCGGGTCTTGTCTGTGGTTCATGTGTTGACCCTTGAAATCTCAGCACGCTGTAACGATCTGGATGCTCAAATGACCGTGCATAAACGGAATTGAGTGCATCCTTCAAGTTTCTTTTTCGTCAATGACCATACCCTGCAGGTCATTGACGACTGTTGTTTAGGGAACTTGAGTTGTCTCGTTCAGGGTAATTAACTTCTGCTAGATGATCACCAAGCCGGCATTTAAAGCACCGACCTTTGCGCAGAAACACAGCTCTGCCTGACTGCATTAGCTTCATACGCTGGTTCACATGGTGAGAACTGCTTCACAAGAGAACAGTAGCATTTTCCCCGAGTGTCCTGTGTATTCAATCTCAAAAAAGATCATTGCGGAGCTAAGATCTGCTCAAGACGGAGCAAATGGGCCTCATCCTTCGGAGAACTTGTGTCATAGAAGCCCGTTTTATTAAGTGCAGGCAATTTTTTTTACTTCCAGATTTGTATTTTGAAGGCTTTCAGGCAAGTCCGTGTGCAAGCCCATCCTCATCAATCTGAGAGAAGCTTACAAGAGCGAAGGGAACTCATGGACATGAACATCCACGGCACTATAACATACTTCCAGAGCTAAGGGTTACCTGTGAGAAGGAGCGTGACGGATCATTGCCGTTCGTGGATGTTAAGGTCGCTCGGGGCTCGACAGGATTGGGAACGAGGAACTATCGCGAACCCACCTTCATTGGATTATACACACCCTGGGACTAGTTTCCACCGCCAACAAAATACAAGCACAATCTTGTCCAGGCTCTGGTGCATCGTATACGCCTAATCTGTTCACCATCTGGGATTAAACAGGACCCGTTTAAGTTGAAAGAAATTTTCCTCCGGAACAGTTACCCGAAGAGCATCTTGTTGAACCTGGTCACATGAGAGTCCTTCTCCCAGTAAGGTGTTCTGTGGGACGAGTAGATGCCTGGTCGCAATCCGGCTTCCATGGCTTGGTGGTCAAGTCGCTGAGCAATGTGAGAGCAAGCCTCGGGATGCTGTTCGGCGGGCTTGTTTTGCTGTGAAGGTCTGCTTCATCTACACCGCCTCCCGGGCTTTCTCTCTGCCCAAGAGCATCCTCCGGGAATGCGAGTCCCTACCCTCTTTCGAAGCAATATCAAATATCTCTTTGAATGCCGGGGCTGCGAAAACCGGTACGTGCAGGGAGAACGTCTCAACACTTGGAGGCCAGAGTTGAACAGCTCGTGTCAAGACATTTGTTGTCAATGGGGCATGACACACAACTAGGCAAGCGAACACCTGGACGTCACCGAAAGGCATCTCATGATCAGGCTAGAACATTATGACTCCACCATTGCAACACACAATTGGCTTGACATGAGGGTTGTCGGAAGAGTTACAGTGATGGATCCGGTGTTGCCTCATGCACGGCATTTTTGTCATCCACAAACGTTAGAGGCAACATCCATACTCATTCTGAAGTTTGCATAATGCAGGCAGAAGCCGTTTGTCACCGCCCTTCCGCTATTCAAGCAGTACCAGGGAGTTCAATTGTGAAGTACATCTGTGGAATGTTTGCAGGTTAGGCGTTAGGTCATTTGAGATTTCAACACTTTGCAATAAATTTACTTGATATGTTTTGTTTGACCCATTTCATTCTTGGCGGCCATGGAGAGAAAAACAGTTAAGGTCAATTCTCGTGCGCTATTTTTGGTACATTATCAAAATACAACAGAATTTTAAAATCAATCTGTGCTTCTTCGCTCTTAACCAGTAGCTGGCAGCTATAGCCTTGAGAGATAAGATGGATAGCAGTCCATCAGCAATTCTGAAGAGACCTGATACACCTTTGCAAAGTGCAATGGTATGTCTTTGCAAAGTGCAATGGTACGTCTTTGCAAAGTGCAATGGTACGTCTTTGCAAAGTGCAATGGTACACCTTTGCAAAGTCCAATGGTACACCTTTTCAAAGTGCAATGGTACGCCTTTGCAAAGTGCAATGGTACACCCTTGTAAAGTGCAATGGTACGCCTTTGTAAAGTGCAATGGTACGCCTTTGCAAAGTCCAATGGTACACCTTTGCAAAGTGCAATGGTACACCTCTGCAAAGTGCAATGG
This sequence comes from Clathrina lutea, assembly GCA_028571005.1. Taxonomy (NCBI): domain Eukaryota; kingdom Metazoa; phylum Porifera; class Calcarea; order Clathrinida; family Clathrinidae; genus Clathrina; species Clathrina lutea. Next base: position 4,073 of record JAOWAR010163609.1, read on the forward strand.
TACACCTTTGCAAAGTGCAATGGTACACCTTTGCAAAGAGCAATGGTACACCTTTGCAAAGAGCAATGGTACACCTTTGCAAAGTGCAATGGTACGCCTTTGCAAAGTGCAATGGTGCGCCTTTGCAAAGACGTACCATTGCACCGTTGGACTTTATTCCTTTGGACTTGGTTCCTTGCAGTGTGTTAATCTAATTTTTATGCATGTCTCTACCACTCCTTTGTTTACCAAACCTTGTCCAAATATCGATCTTCTTCTTTCTGATTTCTGAATGACCACGCAAGGGATTGGCATGAGCTCCAACTGAGGATTTTGTGTTGTGTTTTTTTTCTGTAATCACTTCGTTTTTCCCTTCCACCCTCCGTGTTAAGACTGCCCAGTCACCTTTAGACTGATTCTGAGCACAAAGCGTAATTTTCGTTTCAAACCAGCTTGTCTTAGCGAGTGTTACTTCGGGCCTCACCACGCTGGTTTTCAGACCGGACTTTACATCCTGCCAACGATAATTACGCCAGGTACCTGGCACGAGGAAACGCCGGTCTTAGCCGACAAGAAAAGTGGAATTTTCAGCCTTTCTTCTCTTGTATAAATGCAGCAGGTGGCACTCCTATCAGAAAATTCGACCGCAGCCCCCTTTATTTTTCTGGCCTTGCCCTGACCAGACAAGTGTTGTTCCAACCTTAGTTGGAAAACATTCTTTGGTCAGGTTACCCGCCAACCTGGCTTCTATAGCGTAATACCCATGCATGCTTTGTTTGGCGCACTGAATTCAGGCTTGGCTTTGTAGCCACTCTCTGCAACGCAGAGCTAAAAAGTCCGTTGTCCGGCGTAAGAACATTGGGGTGTCCCGAGCTGCGGCCGCTCATGACTTATGATGCGGAGAGCACTGCGGGTACCGCTACTATAAAAAGGACTTTATCGCCGGAACTGGCCAGTGAGACCTTGCAAGAATCAAGCAGGTATGGCGAACAGAGAAAGAATACTGTAAAACATATGCTTAGTAGGGCGGGGGTGAGTTAAGTAAGAGGTGAGTAAGTACACTATAGGTAAGGATAGGTCCTACCAAGCTATGGCGGATGGTGAAAAGAGTAATCAATGGTGTGAGATGGGTGGCTGTGCCATCATACTGAAATTGCTGTCAGCCATCCTGCAGAGCCATAACACAGCCGTGTCCGACTGTCAGTGCACCCGTCCCGTGAGTTCACTGCTCTTTGACTTGTCTTTCCATATCTCCCCTGTGCAAGCTTCCTTGACGCCGCCAAGGCGTCGTTGGCTCGGGCTTCACCACATTGGGTTTCCGACCGGAATTTGCATCCTATCAACGATAGTGATGTCACGTACACGAAACGGGAAAAAGGTTGCCTTAGTCGACAAGGATGCTGAAAATTTCCGGATTTCTTTCCTTCTCTTCATCTGAATGCAGGAACTGGCGCTTTAACAGATTGCCATAGTCCCCTTTAATTTGACTGGTCTTCGAGTAACTTCGGAACAGCTCGTCCTTGGACAGATTATTCCCCAGTTTGGCGTTTCGCATAATACACATGCATGCTATGTTTGGCGTTCTCAATTCAGACTAGACTTTGTCGGTACATTCTGCAGCGCAGAACTGGAAAGTCCCTTGTCCGGCACAAGGACAACCAGGTATCCAAAGCTACTGAGCGACGTATAGTCAGCTTCATTCCTTGCTTAATCTCTGCGTGAAGTTGATGATTAGTTACGGGGATCTACGTCTTCTTGTGCATGTAGACGGCTAGAATGAATGTAGTTTCCTTATTTGTCGGAGAAGATCGTCTTCATCCTTCTCCTTTTCTTGTCTTAGTTGGCAGTAGCATTAGGAAAACGGCAAAAAAAACATGCTCGTCCTTAACACACAGGACATCTATTTCAACCTCCGCAATTATTTCGTGTTGGTGGTGTGGAGGCCTGTTCTTGTGCCAGCTGAGCGGGCAAACAAGCCACGCGAGCACAGTCCTAGTTCGAAATTATTAATTTTTGTACCTGCACAAGTGGCTATGAGGTCAGCCTGGCTGGCGAAAGCTGTCATTACACCAAGTCACGTGTTCTGCAAGCTCGAGGCGAGCGGCCTTCAACGCCCAACTGATGATGGAGCGGTGAATCTGCCTCAGGGTACGGGGAGCTAACGAAATAGTACAATGGACCCTTCATGTTCATGTGGCTGACAACCTGCCTTGCCTGCTCCGTCGACGCCTCGTTCAAGACCATGAGAGCCGTGTGGCCACATAGTTTTCTTCAATGTGAGGAATTCCTACCCGTGAACATTAACGTGCTCTTGGATGCCAAGTTAGGGGTTGTCAGGCTCAACTGCCCCACGTTCTCTAACACTGACCGTCATGACTTCTTTAAACGTCCAATCACTGCTGAGTGTACCTGGCTGTACAGAGGAGAGAAGAAGGGTACGATCAGTTCGATTGTTGCTTTCGCCTTATCCTCAGATTGTATTGTGGGACTTTTGAATCTCGCCAAGGCGGCTGAGGAGGCCTTGAAAATCGTCACACAACTAATACCTGGCGCCTCCCACTTATTAATGGTATGCTCAGGCGAACGCATGTCTGGAATAATTCGGAGAAGATCCACTTCATTGTCCAGCAGACTGAGAATGGCTGACCTATAGAACGTAACATCCCTAGCCAGCCGTCGTCTCTGAGCTGCATGGATTGGAATGTGGGCTGTTGACAAGTGGTCATGGGCTGCACGGTGACGAGTAGGTGTGAGGTTTGGCAAAGCTGGATCGAACGCTTGAGTGTGCGCCTTGTTGATCACTTAGAACGACAGCTGGATAGTTTGATTGCCTGCGTATTTCTCTGTGTGGAAAAGGCTGGTTCAACCGCAGACCGTTGAAAATCTACGAGTGAGACGCGAGAAAGGGACTGTGCTGATTGACGACTGGGTTGAGTGTACATGAAGTGAAAAGACCCACGGCATGCAACGGATGCTTTGATGGGCGAACAGCGATTAGTCTTAGTTTCTTCCTGGCCGGATGTGGAGAAACACTTCTGCCTTTCTTTATGGTCTTTGAAAATGATTGAGTCCATCACCAAGTGCGAAGGTCAGTGAAAAACAGCTTATACTAGAGAAACACACACACACTTGGCAGCTTCACACGACCAGTGGTTGAAATATACCGACTCGAAGGATAACGAACCAAAAGGCAAACGATCTTTGCTTAGTGCAGGGTGGTGTCTTTGGAGATGGATCACTTCCGTGAAAAAGACATTTAATCTAGACACTGAGCAAGGAGTAAATCCCGCTCTTATGTGGAAGCACCCCGTGATTTAGTGCCCGTTTAACGTTCGTTCTTGTGGCTGAAGTCCTAGGAGGCCAGCTATTAGAAACAACTGCAATGTAACTGCAGGTGCATTATTTGTTAGGAGTGGAGCAGATGGAAGTAAAAACTACGCCTTAGCGCAAAGTAAATCACACGATTGCAAATATGTAACAGAGCTGGGATCACTTTGTCAAACAAGGATAAAATAAAAAAAAAAGACAATGAATAGAATGGGAAGAGGATAAACTCGTCTCAACGCCAGCGAAACTTCTTGGAGAGCAGACCCTCGCTCAGTTGATTGTCTTTTTCCATTTCGGAAATATTGCAATGGAGCAAGGAGAGGGTCAGATCGAGTTCCGTGGCGATGGATTCCTCCGACGCAGTCGTCCGTCCGCCCCAGCCTGAACGAGGTTTGGTCGTAAATCCTCTCACGGACACGGTCAAAACCTGGACGATAAAGTCGCCATCAATGCTTCCTGACGCCAAAAGAGCCTCAGCTGGATGCTTGAAGGTCGTTGTACAAGTCACTGGGCTTTGGAAGCCACTCCGAGAGAAGACGTCTGCCAATTCTGAAAGCACCAGTCAAACAGTGGGTGTTAACGCTGCAGTGTGCAATTAGGCTTCGAAGAGAAACGTTAATGAGAGTGCGATTTATTTCAGGAATAGTGCTGCAATGTCTCCATTGGACATTCGGTTCACGTTAGGTTCCCGTCAAATACACCTGGACACTCACTGTTCGTCTCCAGTCGTTTCGACTCCGCGATTGTCCTGTTGATCTGTTCGGAGAGCCAAACTCCTAGCTCTGCTTTCACAGGCTGGGCAAGGGCGGGCAAGAGACCTACGGTGGTCTTTTCGATGAGTTCAGCCACCTTTTCGGCGATGACCTCATATCGCGTTTGGCCTTTGGTTGAAGTCGGGCCAGGCATGTCGTGGCCAGCTGCTTCGTCTCCGGCTTCTGCCGCTCGGCCTGGAGAGGAAAGCGATCGCGTCCATTCAAAGATCCTCTCTGTTAGGCCCGCGGAATGCTCGTCAGGAATCTCGAATGAAAAGTCTGACTTCGATATGTGGAACGGCTCTCCACCGAAAACATGAACTCTGTCGATAGGAACATTATTGCCTTGGCAGAGCAGAACCAAGTTATTGTACTTGGAGAGCTTAGAGACGCTTTTCACTGTCGAGGAGGCCATGGTGATTTTGTCATAATCCGACCATCGGCTGTTCACTTCGAAGCTATTACTGCCTTTCGCCCCCTCCCAATCTCGGTCTACAAGCTTACGGCAGATAGGGTGGTCTTTCGTATTTCAAAGGTCAGACCAACGACAGGCCGCGCGTTTCGAGCGGTGGTTGTGCGAGGCGGGGGTCCGTCTCGGTGTCACGTGATTTGAAGAGCAAGAATCTGAAGTTTCCTCCGCCGGGACATTGCAAACATTCCGCTGTACGTGCCAGGCTTCAGACCCGCCACCCTCGTTCTTCTCTCCAAAACAATCCTTTGGGTAGTCGAGGTTTGGTAGTTCTTCGCACTGTTTGGTAGTATTTGTCCCGTCTTTCATACCAAACCCGAATTGATCATTGCTACAATGGCTAGTGGCGGAGAGCTATCGACAATGAAAGCGTTCGGAATGATCGCCAAGGTCACCAACGTTGGCCAGCTTTTCCGAGAACACAATATCAGTCTGACGCCAGCACTGATTGAGGATATTACGACGACCTGCGCGGCAGTTACGGCGGCAGATTTCCCCGTGTCCATCAGCCCAGACAAGAAACACGGGATTGCTGACCGTTTGTTTGATCCAAATTGGGCTCTCATTCGGGAGAAGGTTTTCTCCGAAGTCCGAAGTGCGGTCCGGGACGAGCTGATGCGGAAAGGAGAGGATTCGAGCGTTTTTCGCGAGGCTTCGGCGAGATTTATTGCCGAAAAAATCGTTGAAGATCTGCAGACTGCTCACGATGGAGAAAGTAGGCTACCTTCTTTTGAATTGAAGTAAGTCCGCTCTTTTAAGCTCATGGTATTGTGTTTTTCTTTCAATTTTCAGAACCTCTTGTGGCAGCTTTCCGAAAGTCCTTGAGTCAGCGTATCTGCATCAATCTGAGAGCGCCTCACAACTGCGAAGGGGCGCTGGAAATAATCGACATGGACATCCAAGGCACTGTCTCGAAGACTACCAGTATGTGGTCGTCTAACGAAGTACGTTTGAACTTGGAAATCAACGTGCGAGTCCTGGCTGTTAGCAAGGACATGGCTGCCATAACCTTAGGAGATAAGATGGAAGATCCATGGGCAATGCTGAAGAAGCTGGATTTTCGCGCAGGGTATGGACAAGCGATCGATCAACGCCACAAGTAGGCCGTTCGCGACGTCTGTCATTTCAGGATGTTGAATTGAGCATAAGCATGTTGCTAACTTCCCAAAGTTCGTGCACAGGTTTTGTCTTATTCCTTACGATAGGGGTGTAAGGGTGAGGTTGAGACTGATAGTATTCCTTTGGGATTGGTTGTCTGCACTTGCATTATTCTGCAGTTCAATGGCTGGTAAAAGTATGCCGGTCTCGACTGGTCCGTGTTTCGTTTTGTTCTCTATTTCCCAATGAACGTCTCAAAAAGTGTGACCTCGTTTTTTCCTACTGCTTTTGAATTGTTCAAAGGATAAGTTTCATGTCAGGCCAGCTTGTCTTCGCGTTTGTCACACCGTGGGACAGTAAACTTGATGGGGCAGACCAGAATGGGCATATTAAAAATATATGGATTAATCCTTTCTCTCTGTGTCTCGATGTCTCTCTCCCTCTATCTCTGTCTGTTTGTCTGTCTGTCTGTCTGTTTTTTTGTCTGTCTCTTTCGATTTTGTCTCTCTCTATCCCTCTCCCTCTCTCTGCTTGTGTGTGTCTGTGTGTGTGTGTCTGTGTTTGTGTGTTTGTGTGTGTGTCTGTCTCTTTGTTCCTGT
>JAOWAR010163620.1:0-10294 GCA_028571005.1 Clathrina lutea
TGACGTGATGGCGTAGCGGATAGTCAGGTGATTCTCGTTTGCTAGGCGATTTGGTGCCGCAGGTTCGAGTCCCAGTCCGGCACGGATTATGAGTATCTGCAAGTTTTCATCGAAAGGAACACATATTACTACACATTACGGAGGTACCAGGCACAGGAACACATAACTACACATATACGAAGGTACCAAGCACAGGAACACATTACTACTCATTACAGAGATACCAAGCACAGGAAAACATTACTACACATTACGGAGGTACTAAGCACAGGAACACATTACTACTCATTACAGAGATACCAAGCACAGGAACACATTACTACACATTACGGAGGTACCAAGCACAGGAAAACATTACTACACATTATGGAGGTACCAAGCACAAGAACATATTACTACACATTACGGAGGTACCAAGCACAGGAACACATCAACAGAATGAAACAAGTAAGGTAGCCTAGTTGGCAGTAAAATTGCTCTTACATTATGGTATCTGAACACAGACAGCTGACCCTTGGAACATGCCCCTAGAAGATGCCAACTGTTTGACCATCTACCCCAGCATGCCTGATCAATTACCTGAAACTTCAGCCTGAGCTTGAAGTTATAAAGTCAAATGGCAAACCATCAATGATTCTGATTAGCTTTTCTAGTGAAAGAAAGTTCTTACTTCTCAAAGCATCTGCTCTAGGTAATAGCTAAATTGAAGTCCCAAAACGGCAGGACTTGGAATTCCGGTGACAAAGAAATCGCTTTTCTATTGTCTCAAAATCCTTGATTTATACTCATATGCATGGAAACAGATATGGAGGGTAAGTTTTAAGAAACAGTCGTTTTCTATACCCAACTGGGGATCCACCTTTGAACTATTCAATGCAGTTTCTATCAAAATTTCCACCTCTCTTCTTCTTTCAATTCATGTAAAAAGCAAAACAGCAACATGCCAAATTAAGACGCCAAAATGGAAAAAGATTGACCTTTGACCTATGTTTACACATCAATTAGTAAGCAGCCATGGAAAATGGCAAAAGATTGACCTATGTTTACACATCAGTTAGTAAGCAGCCATGGAAAATGATCAATTCATAATTCTCCCTTCAGAGCATCCCAGGAGAGAACAAGCAAAATATCTGTTCAGTGGCCATCAGCCTCTTACTATATTTGCAAGCTGAAATTCCACAGATAGGACTAGATTGGCCACTGCACACTTGCCGCTGCCACTCATTGATATAGCGAAGGCAACCAGTACAAGCTCTGGTACCATGGCCGAGGTGATCCGCAAACGAACTACAGCTGGTCGAGAGAGATCATGTGTGACACTCTCCACGAAGACGACCTTCCCACGACTAAATGCCTGAAGGACAACAAGAGTGCATCAACCCAACATTAAACGTCAAATGGATCGTAATTCCTAAACCTTTCAATTTCTTTTCATCGCCACCGGCGCTATCAATAATTGCTGTGTCTAATTTTGGTTAACTCTCCCATCTGAACAGAAATCACCCGTTTCATCTCATAACTGATACAAAACAAGACAAAGCTGAACCATCTTCTAGAAAACATGAGAATTGCATGAGAAAGTTGCTTTTCTTGCAGAATACACAGTTGACAGCCAGAAGTTTAAGTGAACAGTATCAGTGAGTCCTTCTCCCAAATTGAGCAGAGGACACAACAGAGCAAATATCTAAAACCTGTATTGAAAGGAAATGTATCATTTCTTGGCTGATTTAGAAATGCAAATAGCTAAATTAAGAGATTGACTCATCAACCAGCATGGCTCTTGTTATCAGGAGCAAATCATTGCTCCTTGATCGTAAGCTTTCGGAAATAAAGAATAAAATAGGTTCTTCAAGAGAGAGAGAGAGAGATAAAGAGGAGAAGTGGCTATGGACCTGCCAGGATCCTGGCATGTCCATGGTCATTTTCCCCCTCTCATCTCTCTCTTGAATTTCTTCTTTCTCACTCACCCAGGGTGATCTCCTCTTCAAAATAGATTCTATTGCAAAAATAATTCTACTCTAACCTGAAACAAGATGAAGGCATTCTCGGGAAAGTTGAGAACTCGTAGTACAAAGTTGATCTCTTCGTCCACCTGAGCAGAACACAGACAAAACGAAGTGACTGAATTTAAAGGAAAATGGCCAAGCAGAATATGAAAAAGGGCCGTTTATTATTCATTTAGATATTAAAGTATGATTACTGTAAATAAAAAAAATGGAGGCATCTAAATTTATGGACATCAGTTCAGGAGGAAGCAAAATTTCTGAAAAATTGTGGATCTATGGCCCCTTGGCCAGCTAGAAGCCGAGTTTTTGAACATTTATCGCTTCCCATGGAGTGAAAAAACTTTTTTTTTCAAAAAGATGCTTCCAAAAATTTCTCGATTTACAGTATGAACATGAGACAATTGCAACTTACACTGTAACACTTTAGGAAATGCAAACTTCTTGACCACTTGCTCAAATGCATACAACTAAAATCTTCTTACAAAGGTCACATATCACAGATCTTGAATAATAAAATAAGAAAACTTGGATTGCCTATTCTGCTCCTTTCATCAAAACCCGAAGAAGACTAGCACAAATCAGTCGAAACGTCATTTGCATGAGCGTCCTCACCAAGAGCTGTGACTGCTTTACTAGTAAAAATGTGTCCATACACAATTCGAACCTCAACAACCAGATCCTTGACACTGTTGGATGAACGAGATACTAACCGAATTTTAGTAACTTTTCCCATGATATCACAAAAAGCATGTCACACTTTGTGCATAACTTTGTGCACAGCAAACTAGACTCGGCACTGGCAAGTAAAGAGCCACTGGGCCAAACACAGCAAACTAGACTCAGCACTGGCAATAGAGCCAAACATATTCACAGGCCAGCACAAGCCAACAACAGCCCCGCAAAGCCCCTACCTTCAAAAAGGTGCTGTCACCAGTACGTTGAGTCAAGCTGGACGATATTGTATTGACACATCTCTGGAATTTCCTCAACACTTTGGTACTTCGAACATTTGACCCTGCAATTCTAGCCTGAAAACAAAGCCAATGCGAAAAAAGAAAAAAAAATCAATTAAGAATGTGTCACGCTCCTGAGCAGAGGTCCGAGAACAAAACACATTGGTGCTTGTTTCCCTCCAACAAAGGGATCCCATACAACAGATTTAGAGGTGATGAACTGAATGCCAGAAGTTGACATCTTCACTGAGAACTTCAAACAGCGAGACAGGCATTTCCGGCTGACAGATTGGCCTCAACAGCAGAGCTGGCGAGTTGATACGAAAAGTGTACAGACTCCTTGCCAATGAAAGAATGTTGCTTGCATGCTTTGGAAAGATCGAGACAGTTCTGCATACGACAGCAGCATTGATCTGGAAATATGTCTTCCTTGCCATGGAGTAAGGTTTTAACTCTGCGCTCAAAATGCACACAAAGAACGGAAGGTCCTTTGAATGTTCTTTGAAATTTCATGTCAGAAGAGACTGGCTTTTCAGGCCAATCTTCGGCTAAAGCCTTCGCGTGAAGAAAACAATGACTGCGACCCCAAAACAAGTGCTAGGCTGGTTCATTAGCTTCCTGGCATGAACATTGAAGGATGTATTGGCGCACAAATGAGCCATGCAGATCAACACTGTTGCAGATCAACACTGCTGCAGATCAACACTGTTCTATTGCTCTATTTACAGAATCTGTGAACTTCGCAAAGGCTTCGCAAAAGTATGCGCATACAAGGACTTTGAAAATGTTGTCCTCACCGTCAATGTTATGGTGGTGGTATCCAATGGCGGGGAGATGCTTATTAGGATACATCCTGATTCTCCGGTGCGTCCTGTCTCTATTCTCCTTTGTTCACCTGCTTGCCTGCTGTCCGTCTCTATGATCAGCTCGATTTGCTGTCTGGCCACCAGCTCCTTAGTGCATCTTCGGCTGCAGACCTGCATACAAGAAAAACCACCCACAAACAATCCTAATGTGACATTATCATTCATCAGTAAACAAGTCTTGATAGAACGGCACGGTGTGCTGTCATGCATACCTTGCCTGATGCCTTCACAGGCACAAATAGAAAACATACAAAAACATCAATAGGTATGAATTCCACAGCTGCACCTTTGCCATCTTTTTTGCATTTCCCATGGATGAAACAGAATGAGTATCTGCTGTTCATCCACAAAAACAGCCCCTGAAGGGTCCATCCACAAAAACAGCCACTGAAGGGTTCATCCACAAAAACAGCCCCCGAAGGGTGATTATCACTGAGGACATCTTTATTTTAGCAATCTAGCACAACTACTAAAGGAGTTTTTGGTGGCTAGCATTTTTAACATTGAGGTGAAAAGAGAGACCAAAAAGGAAAACATTACTTACACTAGCTTGGAAGATCACTCCAGGCTGGAAGTACAGCGGTGTTTGCTCAAGGAAAGCCTGAATGGTCGCATCTGCCAAGATTGTGTTTGACCAAATGGCTTCAGCATGCTCTTCACTGCTTTGCTCTGTGACAACTGCCTTCACCCAAAGACGATCACCGTTTTGAAGCAGAACCTTGTGTGGAACAGGAATGGACATGGATGGCACTCCACTTCGTTCAGTGATCTGATCCGTTGACAGAAAGAGACAGCCGGGGCAGTCAGACATGGTAGGGCAGCAAATCAAGATTGATAATAATGTTATGGTTAGCAGTGACTATAGAATTCAAAGAGGGTGTTTGACCAAAAGGGCATATTCTCTAGGTCATCACAAAAGAGTGGTGAGGGGTGATGGAGAGAGGGAGAGAGAGAGAGGGGGTGGGGTTGGGCTGAGGGAGACAGAAAGACAGAATGAATCCTGGAACAGAATCGTGCATGTGTTTTCCTGACAAGTAGTAAGACTGACCACCCAGGCCTTAAGTATTGAGGAATGTCTGTCCTAAGACAAAATGTGGTCATGTGGGAAAATAATAATAATAAAAAAACTCACAATGCCTAGCAGTGCATAAATGTATACCATACGCATGAAAGTAAGATCAACGGCCTTGGTGTGTTGCTTGACAATATTTAAGAAGGAAAGGAAAATATCTGGGTCTCAGTATGGTAAAGAGATACCATGTTCCACGCTCCATCTTAAAATAAATCATGTTGGCCAGATATGACATAACTTCAATGCCAAGACTTGCAAGTCGCAAGCTCGCCTGACCTAACCCAGGGGCTAGTGCTAAGGTGTGGCAGGGTGACACCCAGAAATCCTTCCATAGAGGGCACAATCCAAGCCAGGGCTTCCTTAGTTGACTAGGAAGCAACTACACTGAGCTGGACCGGAAAGGCAGATCCAACCAAACAGATCTGCCAAGAGCTTTCAACCCTCTTAGCACTCAAACCGCCGGAAGGCTTAGATCCGCATTTGTGTGCCTGTTGAACAAGAACAAAATGAGATAAGGAAACTCTGTTCGACACAATGAACAGAGAAACTCCTTGACCTTCCTGCACTGGTGCGGGACCCACCATAATCCTGCCTGGAACTGGCCATAAACTCGAAAAGCGTATTACGAAAATCAAGTTTCAAAATAACTCCTCGTAGTGCGGAGGTGTCCCTTAATCACAGTGCTTGCAGGATGGTCAGCTGCTGAAAAGAAAATTAAACCGCAACTGGCGTGTGCACACGTACATACCCGGTAGGGTATGCCAGTTAGTTTAGGCAGATTTGGATGACCGAATACGCCTGCCTCCAGATGCGCCCTGCCGATAACATTCTTTCCAAACGTGTATCTGAACAGACCAGCAAAGAGGAGAATGTGAAAAAATAAGGAAAGTTCCATGAAGTAAAATTGCTCTTCACCAAAAACCCCTGCCAAAAGTCTTTGCAGTCGAGGATTACAACTTGAAAGATAGCCAGGAGCAAAGCTGAAGATGATTGCAGTCAGTTAACATTCAATTGCTGGCCTGGGTTGCTTCTCACTTTGCTTCCAGTCGGACATTTATGAACTCTTGCGAGGGAGTAACACACTGGTCCACATGCTTGAACTCCACATCAAAGGTTGGAAGCACTGCGAAGAGAAATTAGAGAAAGAGAAAAATGGAAGTTTGAGTTAGCCACGAAGTCAGTGAACTGAACGGAAACATTTTACAGCTTTAGGGTTCTGAATTCACCATGATCAAGAAAAGAAAAACCATTCGATCATCTTTTTCTGATGGCATTCAGATTAACTGATATGCCATTCCCTGTGAAACTTGAGCAAGACAACTTAACACTAAGGGCTTGAGATGATCCTCCCACTGCACATGCTGCAGATAGTTCAAATATCAGGTATCTGCCCGTGGAACTAACATACCGGTGCAATAAAAAGTAGAAGAATAAGTTGATGATCAAAGGGTCTTATTCAGAGGCAGTCATGAATAAAGATTTTTGTTCCAGGGCAACCGTGAACAAAGGATCTTATTCAAGAGCTGTTGTGAGCAAGGGGCGACGTTCTGGGACAGTGTCGTTCTGGGACAATGATGATCCACTAACTATTTTTTTGCAGTAACTTATCACCACGTAACAATTTAACAATGATACTACAAAACTCTCAGAATTTTGACACAGAGTAGCCCTATTCCTTGCAAAGGCATTAAGCAACAAGTCACGGTTTCGAGAAAAGAGAGTCACGCTTTACACCCGCGAGGCAGAGAGACAGTGAACAAAGAGGAAATCATTGGCCTAAAGTAAGGCTCAAACCCACAGCCTCAGATTTCTCGACAACTCTCCTCCAGACAGGAAAAGCGTTTTGCAAGTACCACTGAGCCACAGGCAGCCATCCTAAGTTTGTATCGCTGCAGCCGGAGACCTAGGGAGTAGCAATGCTGTTGGCAGTGAGGGAAAATGTATTTGAATGATTTGGTCCAGGAGTGGGTCTCAGTAGCTCAGCGGTTACAGCGTCTAAGGACAAGTCCGAGGCCGTGGGTTTGAGCCCCACCTGAGGCCAAAGATGTTTTCTTTGTTCCCTGTCTCTCTGCCTCCGCGGCTGTAAAATGTGATTCTCATTCTTAATCTTCCCTGCGTTATTTCTATCGATATTAGTTTTGTTGCCTAATTAAACACTAAGTGCCCAGCTAGCTGTTCGACAGTGTGGGTAAAGCTGCATTCTGTCTCCAGGGACGAACTTTTGAGGTTTGAACCAACGATGTGGTGAGTGCTAAACTGAAGATGTGGGCCACCGTTTCTTGAAAGGCAGTCCAAGAGACACTCAAATTTTCAGGCATATATTGACATAAGATTCACTTGCAGGTCAACTTACCGTATTTCTTGATAATGATAATGACGGTATACTGGAACTGATACTGTAAAAAGAAAGAAGGAAACAGCAGTGGAAACTGAATATTCTCATTTAGACCATGAGAACTAACATACGCGATGGTGGTAATGATCACTGAACTCGACTTAGCACTGTCGGTGCACTGTTCAGCTTAATTCTGATAAAATAGCACATGTTCGGATATGTGCACACATTGTATCAGTGTTATTGTCAAGTTGTGCATATCGAACACACCAATTATCCACCAAATTTACTTGCAACTGTGTGTACGTCAACCAGACAATCACTTGCTGTCCAATTTTATACCTTTTGCACCTCTCCGCAGAAACAGGTGATGGTGTAGTTGCCGGGCCGAGGGTTGATGGCACGAAGAGGAAATCTCTCCGAGATGATCCCTGTCAAATGCAGGAGAGAGCAAGAGAGGATTTTGCCATTCAGATATCACTCTCATACTAAAAAAAATCTATGATCAACAATCTATGATCAACAATCTAAGATCAACAATCTATGATCAACAATCTATGATCAACAATCTATGATCAACAATCTATGATCAACAATCTATGATCAACAAGCTCAAGAAAGTAAACTAACTATGCAAGGCAGTTGTGTGGAATGTTAAAACAAACATTAATCGTACTTGCGAACTTTCCTTACCTGATTGGTCAACCCTGCGATCTGTTCGCCGTGGCAGTTCCCCAAAATCGTGAAGAATGGTGCCGTCGGAAGACTGTGAAAAGAGGAAAGCTTCAATTTTGTTTCTATTTTATTTTGCTTGTTTTCTCTCTTCTCAGAAATGGACACAAACTCGAAAACACTCAACACAATATATATCTTAGCCAGGCTTGTAACATTATTCCATGCTGACAGAGGAGGCTCCTCGCTGACATGGCTGGCATCAAAGTCAAGATACATGCATATTATATATGAAGCCAGATAAAGCTGTTGGGGACCCAAGTAGCCACTTGAAATTACTGAGATGTGAACAAATTCCAGGGGCAGTATACCTTCAGGTAGCAGCGAATCTGTCACACAGTAGAAGACCAGCAAAGTACAAACAGTCAGTGGACGAAGTAACACAAACAAAATGAAATAACCAACATTGCCTCAAATGTTTCCCAAGATTGATGGACTTCTTCATGGCTTACAGGAAAACTATCTGCCTAGCCTTGCAGACACAAGCACACTTCTTGACACATGCACACTCCGTTTTCTCTCAAAGACACAAGCACACTCCTTTTCTCTTGAAGACACAAGCACACTCCTTTTTCCCTCAACGACACAAGCACGCTCCTTTTACCAAAGGTAATTTTTCTGGACACTGAGCAGTTCAAAAAAAAAAGGAGAAAAGTAAAAGGCATATCCTCTTGGCATGTCTCTTGGCATGTCTCTTGGCATGTCTCTTGGCATGTTGACAGAATTTTTGTAGTGTTCCATGCACCTATAATCAACTGTTATGGCAACAAAGTTTAATGAATCATACCCTTGACCCCTAATATCAAGGGAAAATGCAAATCCTCTACCTTCTTCTGAGCTGGCAGTGGTCTGAGCGAACAAAAGACGGGATAAAATCGAAGCTTGACTGCAAACAATGAGCAAAGACAAAGTGCTTTTAACAAACATGACTGCATGGAAGGAGACTCCGACGGTGAGCAACAAAACAGGAAAGTAGAAAGAGAAAGGAATATCTGTGCCAGTGAACAAAAAACCTTCGAAAATCTTTGCCTACGGGAATATTTTATTTGTCCAATTCTTCTGATTAATCTTGAGCCTCCCTTCAATTTACCTAGCTGGCCCACTTCCATTTGTCTGATTTTCTTGTCTCGTGCTACCCTTCATCTTCCCTCAAATTCCCCATCCTCTTCTCATGCCCCTAAATTCCAAAGCCTTACTTTCTTTGTCCCTGGGCGTGTAAAGAGCTTTGTCCGTCTGGATGAAAACCACGCATGATCGAAAGCTGATCACAACACGGATTGTTTGCTGGCCACTGCAGCCTCCACCGGAGAAGACGGCAACAAGCGTCACTGTGACCTCTCTCTGCCCGAGAACTGCAGCCTCGTTTGGATCAACCTTGAAAACCCGCCAACACAGGTCAATGAAAAGTCAGAAAAGCAAGGAAAAGTAGTGCTCGTGTACATCAACTTCCTGTTCTGTCCACAAAGCAATGTTTCGAAAAATGGAGTGACCTTCAGACTAGGGAAAGTGAATTGAAGAAATTTTGCTCACTTGGTCCGAATAAGAGTTGAACCAGCGGCACCAAATCACTCATGGCCCAGTGGAAATTTCGGGTGGCTCATTGCTGCTGGGCAATTTGGTGCTGCATGTCCAAGTCTTGTTCAAACGAAGGGAGCAATGAAAATTTTCTTGAATTTCAAAAGCAATTTTCAATAATTATTCCCTGTCGTGGTGATCATGATTCCCTTGGGAGGCAAAAGCAGCAATGGAACACAATAAGCTATGCACATATAGACATATCAATATCCATGTAAAGAGCTTCCGCTGGCCGTTACCACACTGCCAGAGATTAGCTTGTTTAGACCAGAAGAGGAGTCGGATTTCTTATCGTGTCATGTGTGGACGTTTCTCATCAGGCCTACATATACAGCCATGCAGGTGTTCATCAGGCATGATAAGCAGCTGTTGACGGGAAGTGTGCTTCCTACAGGAGGTGCCTCTTACCCTGAGTGTCGCGTTTGTCGACACACCTGGCGGTGAAAAGCAAACAGGCACAAACTTAAAATGTATGCACACATCATGTGGCTCAAAGAATTCTAGGAGCAGGATGAGTTTTAGTTAGATATTGCACAGACAAGATGGAATTGAAATGAGCAAAAGTATGGTATAGAGGGGGAAAGGGGTTGTTGGGAAGGTGGAAGAGAGAAGCAGAAAAACAGAGACAGATTGAGAGAGAGAGAGAGCTAGGGAGATAGCTCGAGAGAGAGAGAGAGAGAGAGAGAGAGAGAGAGAGAGTGAGTGAGAGGGAGAGTGAGAGAGTGTGTGAGAAAGTGAGAGAGAGAGAGAGAGAG
>JAOWAR010163631.1:0-10294 GCA_028571005.1 Clathrina lutea
CCGGCGAAGGGTGTTGGGCATCTTCAACACTAGATTCTGTCACAACTGCGGATTAAACATGTGTCCCGTTGAATCAAGCAACTCCATTGTGCTCACAAGGTTCCTCACGGCATTTCATAAATCAACAAGGCCAGTGAAATCACTTTCGCGTGCCGATGGAACAGCCTTTGCCTTGTGGATTAAAGCCAATGCGACAAACTTTTTAAAGTCTGCTGTATCCATGTTCGAGGCTGGTTGTTGAGCGGCGTGGATGACACCAGTTAGGGCTTCCGCCAGTGACGTAACTGCGTCTGCATTGGCTGGATCACTGGCCTTGGCTGATCTCTCCTCCACTGCCGCAGTACCATCACATTGAGAGACCTCAAACTCTCTATCCTGTGTAACTGCTTTTGGTACGCATGCTCCTTGACTGCAAACTCTCGTGCTTGCACGTCAAGCTGCGCCGTCGAAGTCCCAGAGACTTGCCATCATCAACCTGCAGCGCGACTGCTCTTGGCCGACAATGCAACTGAGGCATACTAGTAGCCTGGACAAGTGAGACACCAGCAGTCGCCAAGTTGCCTCCAGCGTGCCCTCGAAATCTGGGAGCTGACACGGAACGTACCACCCGAGGAGCGCCAACCTGAACACCAGTACCTCCGATTCCCGAAACAGTTGCATGATCCACGGCGCCAACGGCATTCACGTTGCTCCCAGCGTTGCTGGTGGTCCTCACGGTCAGGCGAGCGCTGCCACCACCAAAACCAACCACAGAAGCGACGGCCGAACCCAGATGCACAGCTCCACTGTCGACGGCGTCCAATCCAATCTGCTGCTGACTCCCAACGTCTGAGCCTTGACCTTGGCTTCCAACCTTAGACCTGGTCCCCAATAAAGATACAGGTTGGGCAGCACCGCTACGGTGCCGAAACCACTTCTCAACCGTTTTGAGAAGCAACGCCTGTCGTATGATGATGTACTGACCAACAGGCACAAACAAGTCATTTCAGAGCTAAAGGATTGGGTGGGAGATTTCAGCGCAATCTCTGAATTCCGACCGGAATTTGGCTCTGTGACAAGGAAGACGGCTTCGCTGGGTACAGTGATGATCTCCTCTTTTCGCTCGTCCTCCACTTCTTTGCTGATGGCAGCCGTGAAGAAGTGGAAGGTCCTCAATGACCGCAAAAGGGGTTGATTTCCATTGCTCCTGTCGGAGCAATCTGGAGGTCTTCTCTTTGCAAACTGACTCCAACCGAAGTGAAGGCTTGGCCAGAAGAATATATCGAAAGGCAAGATCATGACTGTTTAGTGCCTCTGCTGAACAGGCTTATTGAGGAGCCTTCAAACACAACCAACTTCAAGAAGTGCACAGGTGGCATCAACGTTCTGGTCCAGACTTTCTCGCATTTTTGAAGATTTACCTCTAAAAGCTGTCGTCCACACCAGCGGCTTAGTGCTCACCAGTCAGAAAAGCAATTTGTGCAGCACATTGCAGACTACCTACAGAACGACAGCAGGAACCTCCTAGTCATGCAGTGTGATGCCATGGCCGATAGTCGCTACCTCTTGTTCGCACAGTTCGCTTTGGAGAGAATGCTGAATGAGTGCTCTGGACAGTCAAGAGCCAAGCACATCTGCGTCGTCCTTCACCTTCCTCGCAATCACAAAGTTCGAGGTCTAGAAGTGGCTGAGGAATCACTG
Organism: Clathrina lutea; assembly: GCA_028571005.1. Taxonomy (NCBI): domain Eukaryota; kingdom Metazoa; phylum Porifera; class Calcarea; order Clathrinida; family Clathrinidae; genus Clathrina; species Clathrina lutea. The sequence goes on from JAOWAR010163631.1 coordinate 1,681, forward strand.
AAGCCTTCTGGAACCAACTTTGAATTTCAGGGCAATTGGAAGCATGTGGCTGTAGACAGCTTGGAGGAACCTAGCACCCGTGGCAGTTCACTTCACCGGAAATCCTTACACGAAGCCCTTAGCGAAGGTAGTGTGTCTGGGATAGGCATTATTCGCAACCAACTGGAGCACACCTACGCGTGTCGTCGGTCTGCATGGCTTGCGCCAAACACAGAATAGGCACACGGGAAAAGTAGCCCAGGAGTTGTTAAGGAGTTGCTAAGGAGTTGCTGAGGTGTGAGGGTGCTGCGGAGTCCGTGGAAGAAATTTGCTTTGCCTACCTGGAAGCAAGTGAGAAGAGATGTGGTTTGAGTGGTCCCGGAATTCCTTGGAAATTTCGGGAGTGGCAGGTGGATGTTGCCACTAGTTGTATGAAGTTGCAGCAAGCATCATCATTTGGTGAAGCACTACAAGAGGACTGATCGGGTGTGCCAAATCTTGGCCAAGCTGCTCTGTTTCGTTTAGCACCATCAGCTGCTGAATGTCTTCAGTGCAGCAGGCAACTCTGAGAAAGGTCATGAGGTAGAGCGGGCACATCTGCTGAAACATCTCCTCAAGACGTCAATGTTGGACCAGCTTCGAATCGTTCCAGACAATCTGTCCTTTCCATTCAGGCCAGTGAAGAACTGGGAAGGCGATCCATGCCTGCCTTTCCCCACCCTCCTCTTTGGAAGAGTAGAAGAGAAGCGGAGTTTCTTCATGAAGACAATTCATGAGAAAACAACTGCCTCGTTGCTTCCTAATGATGACCGTCCTTCAGAGCAAACATTTGAGCAAGCATATGAGCAAGCTGTGCAGAAACTTGAATCATCGGTTCATGGCATCTTGGTAGAGGTTACCTCCAAGGCAGAGAGTTCAAAAACATGGACGGAAGACTGCTTCCTTGACTTTCTGCAGTGGAAAGCAGCACCGCTTGCAGGGTTGCTTAGCTTCCGCCTTCGTTGTGCCCTTCTCTGTTGGAATCTTCAAGCCTTTCTAAGTCACGACGGTATAAGTCTGAGCTGTGGTGTTGCCCAGTGGTGGAGATAGCTGCTCGATGGCACGCTGCAGCATGGGAAGCAGAAGCGTTTCTGCAGACTCTAATGGCTCTTGCAATAGCATTTGTGGAACAAAATTCCTGGAAAGAAGAGAGATTATTTCAAATGCTTCAGAAAAACAAGAGCATTAAACGCCTTTCCAGGCTATCGATGACCCCCGCCGAGAGTTACTAGTTCAACAAGAAGCCATGACTGTGGGAACTTCCAGTTTGCCGGCCACCTATGGAGAGCCCACAGTTCACTTGCTGGAGCCATTTTTGCGTCCTTCTCCCCGCAGAACTTCCTCAAAGTTTAGGCAACTGTTCTCAGCTCCCTTCTTGGCACCATAAGGTTGAACAGTTGTTGTCACTAAGTGCCCACTTTCCAATATCTGGAAGGTGTTCTGCTCTCCAGCGTTTGCTTAGAGTGTGCTGTGATGTTGTTCCCCTTCTCGGAGATAACATGGAAATGGCCAATTGGCTGGCAACTTTCACTGAAAAGATTTAGAGGTTTCAAGGCCAGCTGGGTTTGGATGATGAAGACATCTTCACGAGCACTGTTCATTTTGTCAAGACTCTGGTGGACAAACAAGCGGCTTCGCAAGCTGATGCATACCAGTTAATGGTGCGATTCTTGTAGCAGTGGGTACAGGCGGCCAGTGAAGGCATACCACAAGTTGGTCACATCATTCATTATCTGTGCAAACATCCTGCTCAGAATGAGCTCATTGGGCCACTTGTGGAAGAAATTCTCCAACATGTGGGCAAAGATGGCAGTGTTGAATCACTGATTCAACCGCAGTTTATTGTTGAAAAGTCAGATTTGTCGGAGGTGTTTGTCACAATCAAAGAAACATCCTCAAGTGGCAGCATTCACATTGACTCCCCTTTGTCCGCTGTCTTCTGTGAAGAATTGAAGAAGTTGGACTCAATAGCTGACTGGGCTGAGATCGGTGATGAAGAACTTGATCAATCAGAAAAGCTAAAATCTGCCTTAAGTGTTGTCTGTGGTCATCAGAAAGTGCCGCAGTTTGTCCTATGCATTGCAACGGCTGTCACACGCCAGCTTTTGATGGTGTTGGTGGATCACCTGTACAAAGTCAGTGCTCATCAGCAGGAGGAGCTATGCTCCAAGCTGGAAGACTGTATCTCCATATACTCAAGTGGATACAACTCAAATACTGTACAACTGGCTCAAAAGCGCTGCGAGTCTGTGAAGCTGTTTCTTGCCCGACTTGTTTACCACCGGCAGGAATTGGCCTCAGAATGCTCAGCTCCCCTCCCAAGCCTGCACAGCATGAATCACCTACTTGAGGCGCTGTCATTTAGTGAATGCAACTTGCCTTGTTTAGTAAGCCCCTTGGTGGTCTCAAGTGGATGTGATGATGAGGTCAATGTGGCCTTGTCCTTCATTCATCGATGCCTGAATGACTCCAGGCCTGAGAAGGGCAATCAGTTACTAGTTGAGCATATGCAACGCTGCCATGAGTCCAGCATGATGCGCCAGGCTACTCTGTGCGTTACTGCTCAGTGTATTTTTCTGAAGGAGCTCCTACAAGCCAAGAAAACTCCCCAGGAACAGCAGTTGGCTGATCAGATTGTGCATTCAGGTGTGCTCAGAAACCTCCCAGCAGCCTTCGTTAAAGCTTGGAAGGCTTTACTTCAGTCGGACTTGAAGACAGAGTTTTTCCAGAATACTTCGCGAAGCCCAGAACGTATCAGTCAAATAACTGTCCTCATGCACATTCTTGCCATTCTGGCTAGCAATTGTCCTGACCAATGCCTCCCAGAGGACTCTCCATTCCTCCACCACTTCTGCAATGCTGGCTTTACAAAAGCACCAGAACTTGGTGTTGTGTCAGACCGTTTTGACCTAAGCCATTCTTGCGAAGATGTTGCTCTCAGCCTCTGCAACTCTGGGACGGTCTTCATCCCAATTGTTTTCCAGCCAACTTGGCGATGCCCTGGACCATCCTGTCTCGCTAAGACTGATTTCACAGCTGCTGACACAAGGAAACTCTCCACTTACCCATCGAACCTCTTCCACAACATTAACAACCCCTGTCAGCGGTCCACAAGAGCATGCTCGTCGTCTCTACCCGTTCAGAGACTTAACTTCCAACTTCCAGACAGAGGCCCGCTAACTCCTTTGGCTAGTGCTGTGCTTAGCTTCTTTCGGCACGCAACCCTGCTGCTGGGACAAGCTATGTCTGGTTTGTCCAAGCAGAAATCTGCAGGCAGGGTGGTAGCCCGCTTCTCCCAAAGCTTAACACTTCCAGTGAATTCTGGTGAAGAATTGAAGAAGAACTGGAAAACAGTTGCCTACCTGATAGACGGAACTTCCCAAGATGTCGAGTACATACTGCATGCTGTCCTGACTTGTAGCCAGAAACTGCTTGTAGCCAAAACATCACCTTCCCCAAGCTCAGGTGCTAGCTATTCAGAAGAGCAAGTGCGTGCAGTGTGGGAGGATGAGTTTTCCAAGTGCACTGGACAGCTTTTGCTGAACCCCTTGAAAACAATTCATGATTTTCGAAAGGATCTCCTCGACAGAGCAAAGAATAAGTTAGATGAAAAGCAGCAGAAAATTCTGGCCAACCTGCAACGCGTCCATGAAGTTGACCAGCCACCTTCCAGCGCAGAAGAAAGCCAGAACAGGCTGTCACGACTCTTTAGATCCACCGCTGCACCAACGTACAACAGGTTGATCTCTAGCTTCTTCAGGGATCCTTCTAACAGCACAAAGTACCCAGTTCTAGGCCTGTTCCTGGAGCGGCACAGCGAAGTCATACTGGTGCGTCATCTTCTGAAACTGCTGGAGTGGGACCGACTTGTTGTAGACCAGCTAGGTGGCTGCACACGCCAGGTGATGAAGAAAGTAACCATCTCTCAGTTCCTCGGGCAGGAAAAGAGCGCCTCAGCAGCTGCGGACAGTGACCACATGTATGTCTGCCGTCAGCCCTTGCGCAAAGGAGCACAAATACTCCACGAGAGTGTGAAGGCAATTTTCGCCAACTGGCCCAACAGCCTATCCAGGTTTCAGGACAACTGCCCGATGTGTGATGCTGTCATCAACCAAGGCGAGGCCAACTCTCAATTTCAGATGGCTGTGAGTGAATTGGTCAATATTCAGAACAGATTCCTGGCGACCATCTTCAAGTACACCGCTGACAGAAAACCTCCTACTGTAATGCAGATCTTGTCCCAAGGTGATGTGATCTCTGCCAGGTCTGTGCCGTTGCGGTCAGCAAAGTCAGAAGAAATCATTCATGTGGATGAAAGTTTATTTGAGGCTCTGCTGACTTGTGCTCAGGTGTCTCCAGAGTACGGACGTGGTCATGATGTGCAGTTTGATTTCAGCAGGATGGAGCGTGAGGTCATATCTGCAATGGTGACCGGAAAGTCGTTCTTGGCTCTCAACCAAGGCTCAAATGCAGACTGTTTTCCTTACGCTGGCCATTTCTTCCGCACTCACTTGTCGCCACTTTCGGACGTTAAGAAGGTCTTGCCACAGACATTGCTGCCAGCAGACATCACGCAAGTTGTGGACAAGATGAATGATCAGCGCAAGCGCCAGCTTAAGCGTTCTCTGGAGTTGGCCGTTTCACAGCTGTGCACAACTGGCGGAAATGAAAATGGTTCTTTGCATGATTACCTTGCGAGAGAGACAATGTTTTCGCCGCTGCAGGAGATTGATCAGCTGCGAGAAGGCGTGAAACTCTCGCACGTCGTGGCTCTCTATGAAGCTGTGGAGGCCTCGCCAGATATGCTGGCCACAGCTGTTGACACTTTACCAGCAGAATACAAAGAAGAGCTCCCTGAAGATTCTGCAAAGTACTTGTTGGAAAATGCTGTAGGCATTCTTCCTGTCAACGGCTTCATTGATGTCCTGCAGCGCTTTGCATTTCGCCACTTGCACAATTACCAACACACCAGGTCCAAGTCAACGTTTCCCACTCTCCACCTGGTTGAGTACCTTAGTGACATTTTTGTTTGGCCGCTAACATCAAGTGAAGCTTTTCCTGGCATCATGGCTGATTGCAAGGCAGAGGAGTTTCGCACTAGACTTGGTGAGCTGCTGCCGAAAAACATACGCCTGTGTCACCTGTTCTCCCTCGTCGAGTTGCTTACACGACACTCTAAACCAACTCAGGTACTTTCTGAAATATTACTATCTGGTTTTATTTGTACTTAGATGAGCTACTAAACCCGATAACAGAAAACAGTATGCAAACCACACTTGGTTTATCTTTGCCAAAAATAAAACCGATTATGGTTTGCGTACTGTTTTCTGTTTTATTTGTGGAATGTTGTGGCATTGAAGTGTAGCCCGCAGAAGACACTCTGACGTTTGACCTGGCCATCTAGATTTTCGATGAGTGAGTGCATGTCAAATCTAAACAATACCCCAGCCCTAACTCACTCCCACATGTGTGGTCTGGATACTGGACACAAGACGTGGGTGACATTTCTGTGTATCTGTTTGAACCCCTCATGTGGGCTGCAAAATCGCTTCAGATCCTACTTGTAATCCAACTTTGGCCGGGATTGACTTTAGGTTATATGAAGGGCAGCAGGTCTGGCATTGCTTGGCTGTGTAGAGTGCCCAAGCTTAGTGGCAATGATATCATATGTTTAAGTCAGAGACGTTCTCTTTTCAAGGCTTGGAACAATATAAGCAAACTGACCATCCATTCAGTTGGAGCCCTTTGCACATGTAAGAGGTCTGTGCTTTGTTGTTACCCCATCTACTCAAAGAGGACTTCATGCTAGTCGAAGTGATTGCTGTTACACACCCAGTGAGTGTGTTCAGATACTCCCCCGCTGTGCCTATTCAGCAGCAAGAGCAGCATTCAATGCGAACCGCAATACCAGACTCTATAGCATACTCTGTGGAGCATATGCATATACATGGGACATAAGCACCACTTGAGTGGACTTATTGACCTACGTCAGCTATGGGAATCCCCTTCCCCATGCAATATTTGACTTAAGCAATCAGACAAACAAGAGCCATCTTATTCTTGCGGAAGTGGAAACGGGAACTTGATCAGCTCACACAATCTGTTTAATCGTTCTTCTATCTGTGTCTTACAGAGCCATGTTATCACGGCGTCTACAACACCATCGATGTTTCATACACCGACACGGCCAGCCCGCTCTCGCCGCAAAATGGCAACTTGACAGGTTTTCCGAGAGCCAGGACTCACCCACCGACCCCACCCAGAGTATTCGTTTCATACCGCTGCATGACCCCTAACTGTTTGACACTGTTATTTTCTGTATCTTCTTCTTTTCTAGTTCAGCTCTCCACTTTTCTTGATATAAGCTTAGATCTTCCAATACCTGCTTGCTCATAAACACATCAATGAGATCATCTGTCTTAGCTCTTCTATAGGAAGTGATAGCTCTTCTCTTACTCTCCGCTTACCCACAAGTTATCTCTTCCATTTCCAGGCTTTGCTCCCTCGATAGACACAGTGTGCACATTCAAACCGTGCATTTAGGCTGCGCTGATTTGGACCGCAGTTTTCTGTGGAATGCATCAGACAACAGTTGCACTCCACTCTTTTTTTATGGCTATTGATTCAGTTATTGAGCAAAACCACACTCTGCTCTGATGCATATCATTTATCGCCAGCTACTTTGTGCAGGTATTTTGAGCTTTGCTTTTTTTGTAAAATAATGTGTGTGTGTGTGTGTGTGTGTGTGTGTGTGTGTGTTGCTTCTGGACAGGGGCGTTGTATTAGCTTTGTCGCTGACAGGATTGAAAGGCTCGGGTGAGGTTTCACCCCTTGGCTTGGGGTAATTTGTGAGAACAGCTGACAAGGAAATGCTTGTCCTTATTTAGTCTGCCCATACCTGGGTCCATTTTTTCATCAGACAACCAGTATATTAGCAACTGGTCCTATTGGCAAATTTCTTCTTAATCCCTTGAGTGCTGTGGGACGAAAATGATCAAGTGCTTATGGCCTATACACCCTGGCCAATGCAGGTCTAATTCAACGGCAGTTCATCCTGTGACGCAATGATCATGCTCAACACGTCCCCGCTACTCTACACAAAGGGTGTGTGCTTGGATTTTGGAATTGCTCAACAGGTGTTGGTTTTCACCTGGTGAATATCTGACAGCACTTGACTGAAAGTTACTCGCACTTCTTCTAGCCTTGTACCCAGTCTCCTCCGACAAGAATGTCATGCGTATGAAGGCAGAAAGGAATGTTGCTCTACAGAAAATTTGATGAACGCTCAACACTGTGCTGTGACCCGGAGCACCACATCTTAGCATGGAGTAGAACATTTTATCAATTTTTTCTCGCCAATTCCTTCTGTGCAATAACATCAGATTCTCTTCTTTTGACCTGAACTTCTTCATTACTATTGCCTGGCCAGTCCTTTTCCCCCCAGTGATTTTTTTTCATTTTACATTAAAATAACTCAAGTACAACTTTCCTTCTCCCACAAGCTTGGTGTGCAGAGTAACATATTTAACGCCCTGTAGAAAACGAGTTTATCTGCTTATTTCCTGAGTATTGACGGCATGTTACTATAAATAGAATCACAAAGATGATGTCAATTTGATTGCGGCGGTGACATCGTTCTCAACACCCTGGGAGGGAGAAAAACACATGAATCATACTGTCTGAGGATTGCCATTTTAAGGCATGAAACTAATAGTAACAGTTTGATTAGAATTTCCCATTTCCTGTGTGCAATGGTCTTGGCTGCTCCATAACTTCGTTGTGTTATGTTCAGCTCTTTCTTTTGATACTTAGAACCCCCTCCCCTCCCCTACAAATGTACCCCAAATTTTAATTAGGGCTGAAACGAGTGCAAAAATTGACTATCCGAGTACTCTGTGGAAGAACGATCGAGTAACGATCTCTCCGTTTTTTCCAGGAGAGAAAGAATGGTAAAACCACAGAGCAAAATATTTTGCCGCATCAGTTTCCACACGAGAAATATCCACCCCAACGATGCCAAAAAATGGTCAGGAAAATGTTTAAGTAAAAAAATTGGCTTTTGAGAATTATGAGAAACAATATATTGCAGCAGGGCAGCTGAAGTAGTTGGAAGAGAACACATTTTTGAAGATGACATAAAACACAAGAAAGTATCTACATGAATCTTTTGTAGAAAGTTATAAAGAAAGGAAAAAATCTCCGCTGACACATAAGATCAACTATCGCTATCATCATCTAGTGTCGGTGAACTCCCAACTGATTCTCGAACGACACCTAGGTGGGGTGTGTGGTTGGTTTTCAGTGTTTCGCTCTGGGCAGTGGTGGCCGAACGTCCGTCTCTTTTTTGTTGCGGTAATGCCTGGGCGGCCAAGAGAGCCTCTCGTTCCTGGAGAAGCTCTGTCACTCGAATTTTCAGGGAGGCAAGCTGAGCGTGAGAAAAGAAAGAAGAAAACCAAAAGAAGAAAAACAGGCAAACACATTGAGTAGAAAGAACAAACATCATTGTGCAAAGGCAGAGGACAAACATCATTGTGCAAAGGCAGAGGACAAACATCATTGTGCAAAGGCAGAGGACAAACATCATTGTGCAAAGGCA
>JAOWAR010163642.1:0-17222 GCA_028571005.1 Clathrina lutea
CTCAAACGCTCCGTCAAGACTTGCTAGCTTGCAGGTCACTTGATCAGACTGAAACGTCTCAGTCCTGCCTCTGAGTGTGTGTACCTTCAGGCTCATTTGATGACCACGTAGTCCAAGCTGCTCTGCGACAGCTGTGTTCAGGTAGCTTTGAGTGCTGCCATCGTCCAGGATTGCATTTATCTGGACATGTCGTCCTCCGTTGCTTAACTCCACTGGTACAGTGCGTAGAGCAACCCAGTGAGCTGTTGCTGCTGTGATGCCACAAGCGCTGTAGGTAGCTTCTTCACCAGCTGCTTGCCCCCCTCCATGACTGTCTGCATTCAAAGTTCGACTTGACGGTTGCTGGACAACTCGACCATTCGTTGAAGATCTGATGTGGCGCATCCGACTGCGCTTAGCTTTGCAGCCATCGATGCCGCACTCACGTGATCTATGGCTGCTGCACCGCAAGTGAAGGTGTGAGCCTGGCGCAATGGTCAGACCCAAGATATCAGTGTTGTTCAAAACGGGCTGAGCCGTCCCGTGGATTCAAGAAATGGCGATAAATGTACATGTGCAATTGGGATGCCTTCGACGTTACTGTCGTATTGCATGTAGTTGGGGGCCAAAAGGTCAAGGCCGGCTGTGATAGAAGTGAGCTTACAGTTCTCATTCATACTGATGCATGATGCGAAGTGTATGGAAATGTAAAGTTGCTTTTTTTGCCCCGGCTTAATGTACATGCTATCCAACCACACCGCATTCTTCCCACCTTTTGCCATTCGGTGCTTTTCTGTTTTGCCGGCGTCGTAACAGGGCCGGCAACAAGAATTGGAGGACCGTGACACGACACACGCACACAGTTATGCCCGTTTACGACTACTCTAGCCTTGTACTCACGGCCGCCGTAACCTCGAGCATCCATGACCTTGCAATCGAATGAAAGGTTTGCGGAATGTCCCAAGGCGTCCGATCCACTGTCATACAATGGCCAGACGTGAAAAAAGGCTCGTAAACAGACAAACCAGTTCCTGACCACTGTTCTGTCACAACTCCCAGTGGTATCACACGGTGAGCCGGTCAGGATGAGCTGGTCTAGGAACGCATGATGTCGGGAAGCCGAAATGCAACCTTTTCCACATTGCTAGCTTTGCATGTCATGGCTGTCTTTTTTTCTTCCTTTTTTGCTACAGTACTCATGTGCCATCATCAAAAATGCTTCTCAGTGACGGCCCATGAACCATTGAAGCATTGTTTTTGCCACTGAGGCTTTCACCAAGCAAATTGATGTCGCCTTTTCTCCCAAAACTGAACAATCCTTTTGATCCTCAATTCATAAACCATAAGTAATCAGGTGTCAGCCGAACAAAGGAAAAATAAAGCAGCATATTTCTTTAAGTGGTGATGTCTGGGAAGGAAAAAAGAGAGAGAGAACCATGGAGAAAGTGGAATGAAAAAAAAAGGAAAGATTGACTTAAGGTAAACTGGCACAGTGCAAAAAGAAAAGAAAAAAATATAAAAGGATGGGAAAGAAGACTAAGTAGTCTTTCAGATCGTTACTGGTCCTTTTTCATTTTGAGTTATATAATTATAATATTATGTCTTTCTCTGTGTTAGTCTGATGAATGCCTAACGCATGAAAAGGGTACTAGTTCCAAAACCAGAGCTCCACATCTCCTAAGTACCTGTCCTAAGAAATGGCACTCAGGCCGTCTTCTGGATGACACTCGATGTCATGTAGTGCCAGGATGCTTGGCCAGTGTGCTTGAAGTGTTGAAGCGTGTCTGACACACATCCGTCGACGGAATGGCGTGGCGAAGAGTTAATCTCACTGATGTCGCCACTCCATGCTCTTGCTGAGAAGTTGAATGCACTTTCTTCTACTCGGTCCTTGCATGAACACATGTTGGATGGGAGGATGCGGATGCTTTCTGCGAGCCGCTCCAAGTTGCACTCAGCCTCTACCAGTGACCGTACACTTTCCAAAGCCTGCAAAAGAGAACCAGTTTCCCGTTATCATTCAGAGCAGTCTCTGGTGTAAGCTAATCAATGAGCTCACCGAAATAAATATGATATCGTAGTTCTTTGTATTGAGGCGGAACTCCAGTGCTTCCAAATGACAACTTTGCAGGTCATGTTAAGTTTTCGACAGAAGAGAAGGAAGTTGAAAAAAGGTTTACATCATTTGAAATATAATAATAGGATAATAATAATAATAACTATTCTGATAAAATTCAATATTTGTTTTGCCCAATTCAGGCAATCAAGGTGGTGTACACCGAAGAAAAAGGCAGTATTTTGTAGCTTATTGAAAGAGAGAAATATTGTCCACATGAATGTCCAATAGAAGAATTGCAAAGAGTCCGATAAATAGATATCTGTTTTGAGGCGGCTCAGCAGATATTCTTGGGCGGGTGCCTATAGTTAGTCTATACCTCAGACAGACACTTGGTCAAGAGCATTGTTTAATTGATTTCTCAGGTTCAGCCTCCCTTGTAGCAAAGCCTTAGCCAAGGCCACAATTTTAAAATGGCCCAGAAATTTCCAGCAGGTCACAGTTGAGGGACTACAAGTGGGTTAGGCGCAGCATCCCAAGAAATTTCCAGCTTATCAGTTTCAGGATGCCCTCCTCCCCTGTGCTCCATAGGCATATATTGTGTGCTAGGTAGGCCCAGCCAGATGAGGATCTGTCGTCTGAATGGTTTTACCCAGTCACGATTACAATCACTTCAATTTGTTTCACCATTCTCAATGAGGTTTTCAGTACAGGAATGGACAGCATAAGTTACTGGCAATATTCGCTTGTGGCTCACCTACACTAAACAGCAGTTCATTACTCAGCTCAATCTAATCTTCACATTGGATGGGGTGCTCTCTTTTGGTGTCAAGAGTGTTCCTGAGGCCAGCAATGTTTAAGTGCTGGGCTGGGGATTGTACGCACTTTCCCTCTTTTCAAGTGCGCCCAATTCTACTAGGTATTCTTATTCACTCCTCTCAGCTGTTTGCTACTTTTCTTATTACATATTCTTCACTTTTCAACTTATCACTTGGTGTCCATGACGAAAAATAGATCAGTTTGCCAAGACCCTGTGCTAGACTCTCCAGGAACCGTATTTCAAACTTAAATTTGTCAACTCGCCCAGGACTTAGACCAGCATTTCTTTTGCAGTCGGTAGTTGCTGGAGAAGAGATCTCTTGATCAAATTTGATGGCGATGTCAAACAAGGCCTGCAGATGTTTGAAGAATATTCCTCACAAAAGATTTCTCCTGGCGGGCCCCTTCTGGGGTGTCCAATCAGACGCACTGCTGTGCTTGAAAAACTTGGCACAGGGTTCCTCAGACTGATACAATTTGCTGATAACTCATTGAATTAAGCAGCTAGCTTGCAACAGGACACGCACACAAGCTTCTGCAGGTCATACTCCTGCTTCACAATGCACCTCTTGGCTACTACAGCGAGATTGACACGTCACCTACCAACCCTAGTCTTCCTGGACATGCAGATTTTACTTCATTGAATTTTACACATTGACGTTTGCTTTGGCTCGCATATCTTGACGAAGGGCTCATTGATCTGACTCATACAAAGATGAGTTTTTTTTTCCAAATAAAATTCAATGGCATTGCTGCATTTCCCCAGAGAAAGCTCACTAGAAATCCGTGCTTTGGTCATTGACAGTGGTAAAATTATTCTTGTTTCATCATGAGTATTGGAGGTAGATACACAAGATGCCTGAGCCGACATCCTGCGGAAGTGGAGTCGAAAGGTCATTTCTAGCCGCTACCCATTCCTTTCACATTTCTTTAAATCGAAGAAGAGAGAAAGGCATTGCCAGAAAATCTTACTTTCTCCTTGCTAGTAGCCATCGTGCTGTTTCGTCCCAGAAGCTGAACCTCTATACGAACAGAGACATTCTTTGCGAACCGACGGTTGCCTGAAAAAAAAAAAACAGAAAACAATTGCACACAGAGGGAGGTATTCATATTGCATTGCTGCTAATTCCCGCTGCATTACACCAGCAAAACTGGTCCTTACCCCGGAAAGAGGCATCTGAATGTATGTCTATTAAGAGCGGAGTGATACCATCAATTTTCTTCTCTAAAGAAAAAGAGAAGGATGATCAAGGACAGGTGAAAAGGGAAATGTTTTCTTCGTGAAAAAGATCAGTACAGCCAAGACAACTCAGTTCGAAAACGTTTTGCCACTAGGGCTTCGTGCAAGAACAGGTGATGAGAGATTGGCAAACCCGGAAACCGCCGACATGAAAAAGGCCAGACTCAATATTCTGTGCAGGCTGAATGCACGCGCCTCCCTGCCTCAGCACTACAGGTCACGCCCAGCTTCTCCTCTTGGAGGAGGTCCACTGGGCATGCACCTGGGGCGAGTAGAATTAATAAGTCCGTCACTAGAATTGTTTTATGAATTGCACTTTTAGTCTTCTCTCAGCTTACTGAAAACCTTCCTGATATCTTCCCATGCCACCTTTCCATTGCAACTGTCTGGCGGTCTGCTGCTATTTCGCCTGAAGCACGACCATCTTCCAATGTGATTCGAGGAGATATTGGTGAGGATAAGTTCGCCTGTGGTCTTGTCGACTTTGAGCGGCGGGAGACGGCTCCCTTTCTGCGGTTCCTCCTGGAAGTGAGTGTTGTTCAGACACCAGGAGAAGTACCAATTCGTCGGGGTCCTCACTGGGCTGTGACAGAGCAGTCTCAGCCGGGGCTGGCCTTCCCAAACTAACCCTTCGGACGGGTGCCGCGAAATTTCGAAGTCGCTTGTGTCGGGTCTTTCACCGGAGCGTTCCGCGAATGCGAGGGTTACGTTCGCTCGCTCTGTGACGTCCCTCCGACCACGCTCGTCAGTGAAGAGGGCGTGACAGTGGAAAACGCTACGTTTCAGTTTCTCTGAGGTGTCGACATGTAGAAGGATGCTGGACCGCTGACCATTTCGCACCGCGTAGGCGATAGCAGGCTGGTTTGGGTCCGACGAGCGGAGAAGCATGCCGTTGATTGTCCAGACAAACTTCCAGATGGAGATTGCTCGGTCGGTGGAGACCTTGCACGTAATCTGGAACGGCTCGCTTGGGTTGTAGGTCCTTACTGTCGCACCCTTGGCAAGGTCCTCCGATATCTCGACAAGAATACCTGAACGTGTGAAAAAGGGAGGAAAATTCGAGGGTGTGAGAAAGGTCTGGAGTTGTAGAGATAGAGATATAGCGATAGACAAGCAGAGAGAGAGAGAGAGAGAGAGAGAGAGAGAGAGAGAGAGAGAGAAAGAGAGAGAGAGAGAAAGAGAGAGAGGGAGAGAGAGAGAGACCGCGAGAGAAAGAGAGAAAGAGAGAGAGAGGAAGAAAAAAGCATAAAAAAGGGAAAGATAGGACGAGGGAGCCGGGTCGCGTGAAGACCTGACGAGGGAATTGATGGACGGAGACATTTTTTTGTCATGGCTAGGTCATGACCAACCAGCCTCCCCTGGCCAACTTCTGGACCGTGATTTACGAACACATTTTTCCACATATTGAGCAAAAGTCACCGCTTCTCTATTCTAACCCTCATGGCCTTTTGCTCTTCTTCTCCTTGAATATCTTCTTAATTTTCTTTTAACGAGTTTTTTTACCTAGTATCTGGCAAGAACACGAAAGCAGTTCACCGAGACACTCTCAGAAAATCATCGGTAATTTTATCGCAGATTTATTCTTGAAGGGGCCCGAACGTTGGGAAAGTTTTGCCCAACGGAAGCCCGAACATGACCGTGATGACAGCTTAGTGCCACAATACTTTCTTGCTCAGAATAATCGATTGACTGAATGCAACTCAGCCTGCGTAGAATGAAGCTTAGCTCACCGTCGTTGAAACCGAGCGATAGGCCGCCAATCGTGGAAACCACCACTGCGAGAATAATGGCGTTGGCCATTGCAAATCTGATCGGCAAGAACGGGTGAACGTCAAGGTAAGGTGCCTCAAACTGTTGTCCTGCGAGCTGTGGTTCTGTCACTTCTTCGATAAAGATTGCTCTTGGAGAGTCGCTTTTTATAGAAGAAGAGAGACGCATCGAAATCATGCCCACTTTCCGGATCAACGTTCCGCCGTCTCCAACATCGGTTTCGCGCTCACATCGTATCACCGACCAAGGGCAGAAGGGACGAAGGGAATTTTGGAAGACTTTTCGGCCATTAGGCTTCCTCAGCTCTAAACCCATATAAAACTGAGGAAGCCCAATGAACGAAACGTGAGCCTGTTTTGGAACTGAGGAAGCCTCAGGATGGCTGAAACGTCTTCAAAATTCCCTTTGTCCCTTCTGTTCTCTGTCAGGGACATGAAATCTTAGTCCTTTTATAAAGTAACGTCTATCGCTCGCATCATCACGTTTCGTAACTTGTCCCAAATAAATAAAAAAAACTTTACTTATGAGTTTCAGGGAAATATGCCTGAAAAAGGAACGTCTCGCGTTCAGCTACAATTCACTCTATTCTAATGTTGCATAAGTTCCATCCGTTCGAATGACCAAACAACTCGATTCCTCATGGAATGTCGCGTTTTCCCGAGAGGGTTTGTTCCAAGGGAGTGGACTGTTGGGACTTTCAAACCCCTTTGTCCCTCCCCCTCCCCAATGCTGAAGGTGATGCACGCGAGGAAGGGCATGCAGCGGAAAGCTTTAAGCGTGCTTGACACCATGATCTCCGTCCTCTGTTATACGCATCACGCATCCTGGAGGTAGATTTCCCGGCTGGTACAGTGCGGGAACAGTAGCTCCTCTTTTAGCCACGGCAACGACTGCCAGCTTTCCAGCCGGGGTTATCTTTGCGTTTGATGAGACTACTTTCCTCTTTCCTTGCTCCTCTCCTGTTTCTGAGCATTTTATTCAGGAAAAAAACAACCAAGCTGTTTTATTTGGAGGTGAAAGCTGGCTACATAATTTAAGATCGTGCCGATTCTCCACTGTCCATGCTGGAAATCTAGCTCCCAAATTTCGTTCACTGACAAGAAGGCTGGCATTAGTTTGCCCGAGGGAAAAGAATAAAATAAAACCTGCTCGTTGACCATGTTTAGTCTTCCCTTAACCAGAATGGACGGACCAAAAGCTAGCCTACGTCATGACACTCGCAAGGCTTTTGGAAAGGTCGCAACTCGCGGATCGGAAAGATGAATCCACGACTCTACACCGTAAACGTGAACGGCCGTTTACAAACTGTTTAAGGTGCCTTGAGATTAGTGCACTACATTATAGTCCTCGCTCAAGGTATTCAAATCTTGCAGCAGGGCTGAGTTGGGTGCAAATCCTGGAAAAGCCGTTGTTAGCATGCCACGCTCATACCGCAGAAGAACACGAACAGCGGGATTTGAGCGGCGCTCCTACTTTTCTCCCTGAGCAATTTCATCGAGGAGACGGGGCTGTTATTTCGGTACGCAGATCATCGGGCGGCAATTTTTCCAGGTCCGTCTTGTCCGCTTTCCGTCTCTGGAGGCCACTGGTCGCCAAGGAAACAGTCAAGAACCCAAAACTTTGCACGACGCCATGACGAAGGTTGAACGGAAACGAGGGAGCTTGTCAGCGGCAGCTGTTGTAGACGTTTGTAGGAAACGCAAGAAATTCACTGTCCCTTGGCGTATTTCGCGTGCCTCATCGTTAAGTGAACTAGCTCTGGCTCGCAATTTCTCGCTCTGACTGCACAAACGTTAGGTATGGAAGCTTCCAGCTGAGGGAAAGCTCGCGGAAAGGACAAAGCCTCATCGACCGCTCGTCTCTATCTGGACGGCGAGACCGATTCATTGAAACCATACTTTACTGTGATTGTTCCTTCTTTTGGGAATTTTCCGTACACGACCAAAATGATATTGACAGTGGACCAGGCAAGGGTAGAAGGAGAAAGGTGAGGTGACGTCATATCAATAAGAAGCTACGTTTACAGTAAATTTAGACCTGTCTGGCCCAAAATGAAATCTTGCAAAACGCTCCTCACGTCTCTCTTGGCGTGTGCGCTTCCCATCGGCGGTCAATTTTCTTTTATGATTCAATGTGTCTTAGGCCAAACTTCCCCAACTTCTGGGCCGGAGCTTATTTACACATTTTTGCGATGTGACTGCCAAAAATCACTTTTCTTTTCGCACCTCTTCTCTTTCGATACTTTTCCTCGGTAGATTTAATTGTTTCGAATGAAGTTTGACGTAGTATCCGGCAGGAAAATCTAATCATTTCGCCGAGTCCCTCTCAGGAAGTCATCAGTAATTTTCTCGCAGAATTAATTCCTCAAGTTGTGGTGGTGATGGTGTGATTTGCCCAAGGGAGTGGAAACGCTTGAGAATATGTCATGCGCTGTGCGTAACGAAATGAACTGGGGAATGTCAGGATGCCCCAGACGAATTTCTCGGCAGATCGCGATCTCCGACTGTACGTTTCAAGGTTTTGGACTCGATGAATTCGGAACTACTAAAACCACTGTGCTTCCTCGAAAGGGAGAAGGCGTCATGACGAGCTCGTCGCTAAAGACGCAGCCATCCGGCCCTCACGATTTCACCCTTGATAGTACTACCACAACTACTGGGTCGTTGGATGGGCGCCCAGCTAGTGGAGGAATCGTTTTTTCGATGAACTAGAATCTTAACATAGTAAGCGAGTGGCATGGTTTGAAGTTCTGATGATGCTCTAACGTGAAGGCACAGTGAACGCCTTGACTGACGAGACACGATTCTTGATGGTACAAGGAAATGCACTTTACTTGATCAGCTGGGAAAGCTCTGGAGGAGAAAATAATGGCTCCGTTTCTCCATGCGCTGCTAGGCGGGAAAGCGTAGCCATCCCTCTTTCAAGATTGACAACTCTGTTGCACGAGCATTGGGAAGTTCAAAGCCGGGAAGGAAGACGTGCACCGCCGCCATGCACTTACGTCCTCGATAGCCTCTCGAGATCATAAGGACGAACATGTCGAGCCTGGCAATGGCTCACGAATTGGGGACCCCCTCCCCTTAATATAGACAATTGAACTTTTCAAGCTCGAAGACCAGCCTTGTGACAAGCCGGCTGTTAGAACCTTAGGGACGGGTGAGGGATTTTTAGTGCAGAAAGGCGGAAAGGTAAGCCGTTTACCACGTTCCCACTGACTGCAGCTGACGGAACAGCGTGTTGACCAGATACGCCTCGGGTCACCAGTATCCCCAATATTCTTGAAGAAACCAAAGTATTACGGTTCGCTGTCGCCTTGCGGAAGGCCGGAAGCCGCATTTCCGTGTGCCCAAGCATGTTCACGAGTGTATACGTACGCCTATTGCCCTCTTGACAGTCATGCGAGAGCTTGGCAAGCCGGAACGGATCTGAGACCTTCTGCCAGAACTGGGTGTTTCCGTATTTTTTCCGTCTGAAGTGGATCAGTAGGCCACAGTGCACCCGGCACGGCGGACTGCTCGAAGCTTACTCTGTCTGAAGACCCGGACTGTCTTTGGCCTCTTCTTCGCGATCCGAAACAGACAGCGCTGCCTTGGACTCTTTTTTCTTTGGTTCTGTCTCAGTCTGTTTGTTTCAGTTGCTGTCTCAACCTTGGAAACATGAAGGAGCAGTTAGATGATCGCGCCTTCAAGAGGGCGAAATTCAAGTCTGGCAGGTGACCAATCAGACTATGCCCAGCATGACAGACGGCTTGCAATCTATCCAGTTGACCGTCCAGAGCATGGACTGCCATCGGCAATACAATGAAGATACTGAGGAGGCGCCCTCAGGCCAACTGGTGCCAGCTTCCGGCCGGTGGATGAATTTTGGTTGGCTCCCGAAAAATTCCCTGCATTGGCCGTATATGTAGAGGGACTGGACACAAACTGAAGTTTTATTGTAGGCTTCCTCCACCGTTGAAGCGAAAGAAACAGCTTTGGGTTTTGCGAAAAGAAATAATGTCCAGGATTAGGAAAGGAGCAAATATAGAGAAATTATTTTACCAAAAAAAACCCAGCGGCTAGAAAGCTGGCCGTATGTGGTTTAAGGATGGGCAGGAGAGAGAGAGAGAGAGAGAGAGAGAGAGAGAAAGAAAGAGAGAGAAACTTTCCAAGCTAGCTTACTCGCCACCAATCTTCCCAGCAGATGGCTCACACGTTCCCGCTGCACTGATCCTACCAAGAATGCTAATTGTCACTCGCACTCCTCGTCTGGTCTAAGTGTCCATTTCAAATGGCGTAAAATCCAGCCAAGTAGGCTCAGGCCACTGTGGTATAACGCAAAAACCGCCGCTTTCCTCATCGACTTCCGGAACAGGACGGGGCGTTGAAGGCTTACGTAAAGAAACGCTTGGACGGCTAGAAGATGGAAAGCGAACTGTTCGGCGGAAGGGCAAACATCGGTCCAGAGCAAGGAATAAGAGCATAATCAGATCGACCTCGCCCGGTGTTTCCTGCCGGATCATCCCTGCTGCTCATGGGCGAGTATAGGGATATTTCAGGACTGCTGCAGACGGTATACACTCCAAAACCGGCGTGGCATGGATAGTTTAGGCCGTACATTTTTCTCTCGTTCGCTATCCCTCAATGAAAATCTCTCTCGCCGATTGTCGGGAAAAAAGAGGTTCTACTTTGGACGATGACACACCAAGTCAATACCTTCTCCTCTCGACATCACCCTCCCCCTAAATGTTACAGTAGCCCCGAACCACGGCATCATTACAGGGATCATTTTCACATGTCTTTACAGGTTAGGGGAGGGAGGGCTTACTGATTTTTGTTGGGACTTTTTCAAGGAATGCGATGTTTCGCTCAATCGAACCATCACGCGTGCCTTCCTTTTTGTGACGCTGTAGAAAAATGAAGGCGCCGGCAGTCGTATAAAGGTTCGGGTTTTCAACTGACCAGAGCTCAGGTTGATCAAATCGGAGAGGAACGAGAACGAACACAGCTCAGTCGATATTTCAAGTCTTTGAGGCAAATTCTGACCAGAATGACTGTCGTTTCGCAACGCAGAGCTGGATACCAGTTGCGACTCCCACCTTTGCTGGTTTCTCTTACGGCTGTCTACTTGGTGCCTACAGTACTGTGCACCTCCGATATAGGTAAGAAGAAACGAGGCCCTCGAGCTGTCTGTCTGTCTGTCTGTCTAGATCAAACAAGAACGCGTGCTACCCCCAAACAATATCTCCAATCCTAGGGGAGGGCTGAAGAACGTTGAAGTCAAGGATAAGAAAGCCGATCCCCCAGCGTATCACACAAGTTCGTAATAATTGTAACGTTTCGAACCTAACGGTTCTTCATCAGAACAACACTGGACAAGACTCTAACAGGGAAATATATATAAGCGGGGTGTAAATCTAGAGTGCAACAAGCAGATAGTGTTCGTACGAGAGGAGGTGCAAAGGTTGTGAGGGAGGTGTAAGTACAAGGGAGGTGTAAGGACAAGACAAGTCTGTCTGTCTGTCTGTCTGTCTTTCTTTCTCTTTCTCTCTTTCCATTTTTCTCTCTTTCTCTCTCTTTCTCTCTCCCTCCGACTATCTCTCTCTTTCTCTCTCCCTCCGACTATCTCTCTCTCTCCCTCAATCTCCCTCGCTCTCCCCCTCTATCTCCCTCCCTAGCCCCTCTCTCTGTTTCTCTCTTTTTCTCTCTCTACCCTCTCTCATTCTTTTACTCTCTCTCTCCCCCTCTCTCCCTTTCTCTCCGCTCTCTCTTTCCTTTTCTCCCTATCGCTATCTCTCTCTCTCTCTCTCTCTCTCTCTCTCTCTCTCCTCTATCTCTCTCCCACCCCCTCTCTCCCCTTCTCCTCCCCTTCCTCTCCAATGAAAGAAATGAACAGAGGTTAAAAAGTTGGAATTTTCTTCGGGTCACATTGGCCAAATTCAAGCTAACGTTCTACCTTTGATCATATTCCCAGTTTTGATTCAACATCAAAACTCCAATTGCACGTGGCAATGCTTTTTCTCTTTCGAGATGGCAGGCCATTGACTTCTCATCCGAATTGGTCAGAAAAAAGCGTTCATTGAAACAAATGGCAAACGGATTTATAGACTACCGTGTTCAACCACGAACGACCTATAACAGTCGATAAACAATCGGAAGCACAAGTCTCTTTCAGTTACTGCTGAGGGCGCAAACTCCAGAACGCGAAAGGCCTTGCTCCTATTGTCGTATCTGTTGCCGTTTGAGTCAAATAACTCTTCTTTTTTTTTTTATCAATATTTCCTTGCTCCATTCAGCTGCGCGGTTTCAAACTGGCCTTCCTCGCATCAACATCGAAAGCTTGGAGAGCCCTTCTGCTAACATACCTTTTCACCTCACGTGCGACGTTGCAATTGGACGCGTAGCAAACCTGAGTAGAATTTTCTGGACGATCGACGGTGTTGTGCAGACGGAGGGTAGGGCTGGGAACGAAGGCTCAACAGTTCGAACGACCGCAATCCGTGACGGCTGGTTGAGTAGCATGGAGTATATCCGATCGGCCTTGAAACCAGAGCGGTCGGAGTTTCAATGCCATGCCGACATCTTCTATCACAATGGGACAGCGATGACTGTAAATTCCAGCACAGAGGTGTTCTCATTCCCGGAGCAAGTTTCCATAACAACAAGTCCCGCGGGAAGAGAATGGATAGGCCAGCCGAAACTTGAACTACGCTGTCATTCTGGCGTCTTTCGTCGCGTGGAAGCATTCAAATGGATGTTTAATGGGAGTGCCTGGCCACCGAAGGAAGGGTCATTCCAAAGGTTCCAGTTGCGACGGGAGGGAAACACCAGTGTATTGACGCTTTTCAACCTCAGCAGCGCACACCAAGGGACGTGGAAATGTCTCGTGATCTTCGCGGGGGGCAGTGCGAAGGTTGCCGGGGCAAGGATTGTCCCCGCTTTGCGTGAGTACACACCGAGATATACACTTGCCCGTTTTGCATTACTGAACTGTTTGAATGAGTGTGAATACTCTGGTCAATGCCACCGTAATCCTACTTTAAAATACTCCTTTGAAGGGATGCTCAAACACTACACTAAACGGCCTAAAAAAAATGCCGGCTAGGTAGTTTGTATTCGCAGAAGTAGTGGGTGAGGAGGTCAATTCTCTAGTCAAGTAAACCTACCAAGCTCTTGAGATAAGCTTTTATCTACGAGTTCAGCTACGCAGGTTGTCTTAACGCCACGCTGATAGGGGGACTTGAACAAGATTGTGCACGATATCACCGCAGCTGCCTGTATAGTTGTTGCAGATGGAAAATTTGCCACTCAAGTGCAACATCTTTAAGTTTATGGTGCGCCATCCGGCCATGGAGGCTTCTAAAAGAACGGCACCACAGCGAAATTGCGAATAACAAAATTTTCAATCACCATGCCATATTTTGGGGTGTAGTCGAGTTCCTTGACCCAAAATGGGTTTCACTGAATTAAACAAAGAAAAAGAAAACGGGGTAGAACAGCTCTCTTTTTTTAATGTCCACAGATTCTGAGGGAGAGAACTTCAACATCCATGTCAAGATTGGCCGGAATGAAAGTTCAAGAATGCTGAGAGGAGGTTTTCATCAAGTAAGCGATGATAAACACTATCTTAAATGGATGATATATTTAGTGCTGGCATTTCTGCGTGGCTATGTGTCAAGCTAGATTGTACTGTCAGGATTTTCCGTTTCAGTTTCTAGAACATTCCAGCTGAGCCTTTGGATGTCACAATTAAATATCTCATCGATACACTGGAAACGATCCTCATTTATCCTTGCTACTTCGACTCTTAAGAGAAACCATTGAGCAGTTTAAATTTTGTTGAGTTCGCCATGAGAGTGCCTAAGGGCGAGGCTTTTCTATCAGATAGAAACACAAAATAGTTGAATACCAAAGAAGTTCTCAATGGCATTGCATGGTTGCAACTTAGCTACAAAGACGTTGCTTGGTTGAATCATAAATGAACACAACAATCGGGTAGGTCCCATAAAACTAAGCCACACTGTTTAAGTGATCACAGCCACCAAACTACTTACTACTGAACCCCTCCCTTGTGAGAGATGGATAATGGAGGCAACAGCTTAGTGGGCAGGGCATATTTTAAACCTTGCCACCGGAGCTTTCTGCAAGCGCTTCTAAAGTGTCATTGGATTTGGTCGTAAGATGTGCCTTTACAAATTCATATTCTCCTACACATCTTTTTCGTGCTTGTACTTGAGCTCCTCTATACCTCAGTAACTTACTGCCATTTCTCAGGTGGCGAAAGTGATTGGCAACAGGCTAAGTCAAGACTGCAACATCCAATACCCACCCTTCGCTTGCACCACCTTCGTACAGTTTCAGCAGCAAGACCATTTCCAGACCTATGAGCTTGTACTGCTCGTGCGGAGTTGGATTGGGGAGAGGCGGTTTGGCACCTGCATTTACTTATCATTAGGCAAGCTATCCGAGAAGGGCGCTCTTCCCTCAGCATGGAAGCTCCTTGGGTCATCAGCAACAGCTGAAGCTGTTTAACTGTAGGCACCAAGCTCATATCTCAAAGCAGCCTGTCTTTCTCTAGCAACACAGTCTCATGATCTCCTCACTCAATCAAGAAGAAACTCAAATTGATTCTCATAATTAGGTCCTCTCCTGGTCTTTTTTTTCAATGGATATTTTTTCCACCTTCTTTGAAGCTATGCCATCAGGAAAGAATAATTGACATCAATACGGAAGACCCTTGTGGAGCTTGCGATTTCCATTAGATGAGCCTGACAGCTGTCGCTTTTCAGTTTGTTTTCTTTTTGGACTACTACACCCTTTCATGTGAATACATTACGCAGTATTATGGCGGCTTCATACCTTCATGGAATCTGCAGGTGTTCTCCCCATTTCTCAATAAATTTCTTCCTTTGTTCACAGTTCAGGCTGTCACAGTCAAAAGGTGACGTTTGGTGGCTTCTATTTTACTTTAAAGGTTGGGTGGGAGTTATTGTGTTAGGGTAGTTCTACCTCTTATGCAATCTGTCTGATTCTGTCTGTCACACATTTATTGAATTGTGCAATGTAAAGACCACCTATCCAGTAGATGAATGCTGACGTCTAGATTATGATGCCTGTTGGTTGGACTGAATTATGATGAAAAGAAAAATGGCGGCTCAAGATTTTAGCTCATCACTGTCACTTCATTTTACATAATATAACCACGGCATTTTGGGGATTGCCTCTCTTCTTGGTGCACTAAAACACGGTGTCTCGAATTTTTTGGAAACCACTTTGAACATGAAGTATAAGGGTGGAAAGAAATATGCCATATTTGGGCATACATTCGTTTGCTCAGTTTCAAATAAATTGAAATAGGAAAAGAAAATCGACTTTTCCCACCGCCGCTATTTAGATTAGGGAGGTGATGTAAAAAATTTGAAGTTGGAGGTAGCGGTTGAGTTATGACGCACTAACTGAACCGGGTTTCGAAAAAACAGGGTTTGAAGTTCCAGCCTACGCAGCCCGAGGCTTCAAATTCTCGGGCGTCAATCGAAATTCTTCCAACTTGCAGACGCTATTCTGGCTAGAAAATTACAGTACGGAATCTTCATCCCTTTTGGGTTCTTTTCAGCAAAAAACGCAAAAAGTGTGAAATCAGTCCCTGAGGTTGGTAGAACTATCCTTCAAAACGAAAGGTTTAAACTTTATGGGGAACAACGTTCCAACTTTATCGGGGAAGAACACGGTCAGCTTCTCTCGCCAGGAAGTACGGATCTTGAATGGAAGATGACCATCTTGAATGACTATCCACTGACCCATCCCAATGTAACTATATTTTCTATAAAATACTCCGAAGGATAGGTGTCTTAATTCATAAATTGGTTGACACTCGGCTGTCACCTACTATTCTGAGCAAGGATGAGATTCGTTGGGTGTTTGGTACCCTGACGTTGCACGCGAGGCCTCACCGCAACTGCCTGCGACATGCAACCTTGACGGACACTGGCCCCCGCTGTTTAGGGCTTCCGATCAATTGTAAGCTGTTTATCATGGTCAGGGCTTTCGACTCAAGGTGTTTGAATTCATTACATCTCCAGACAAAGACATCGTCCTCCAAAACCATTCCCTGACGAAAGAACGGAGATGATATAGTGTGTTAGCGGAATGTAAATTAAGACATGCGGACCAAATGGTCCAGGCTGCCTTGGCATGGAGCACCCTCAGGACAGCCCTGCATCCTGTTGCTATGATAAGCGAAAATCAGAAGGAATAATTGCGTTTGACAAAGAAAAAGTGACTTTGGCCGAAACCATGCTAAATGGAACGCCGCGGCATGGGGGTGTATCGTTTGAACTATCTCCCATGAATAGAGAGTAATAGAGAGGAACAGAGGGTCATACAAAGGAACTCAGCAGCACGTTCTTCGTCCGTATCTTACCGAAATGTGCCCGGCACGTTTAGAAATTTGCATACGGTCGACACTGATATCAGGTGATATCAGCGAGTTTGATCGAAACAAGAAATCTATTGCGCGTAATCCCTGTGACGACGACCGTCGCTTTCGTCAAGACATCGGGGAGTGAAGGTAACTGAAATGAACTTGTTGAAGGCGTTTTCTGGCCAAACGAAGACAGCTGGGGATGAACGACTGTTACAGTGAGCCAGCGAGGTGTGCTTTAGGCGTAGAGCAAAGGGGGGATCGCTCGAGCCACCCTCCGCGTGATCAAAGGCCGTCGCAAGTGGTGGAATTGGTTGGCAGCAGATGAACTGCAGCGGATGTGCGAAGCCAGGATAGGGCGTGTGAAGGCTGCAGATGGCAATGGACTGCAGCAGAGCTCAAATGAAGACACGAAACCGAAGTTTGAACGTTCAAGAATGAGCAAGAACGGCTCGATTGATGGCTTTGATTCCGATGTGTATTGGTCGACATTGGTCGATATCCCATCAATCGCTTGCTTGATTTGTAGATAGGGAGAGAAACGACGCGGAGACTAAGTTGATCACACACAGTCAAACATTGCCATGAGAACATCTGAAGGAGAGAGAGAGAGAGAGAGAGAGAGACCGGGGAGAGAGACAGCTAGACCGGGGAGAGAGACAGAGACAGAGAGACAGAGAGACAGAGAGAGAGAGATGGGAGAGAGAAAAATGGAGAGAGAGAGAGAGAGAGAGAAAGGGGGAAGAGAGCCGGAGAGGGAGAGATCGAGAAAGAGAGAGAATGTGAGCTATAGAAAGATCGTTGACTATTGGCGGAACAGGCAAGGTAGGAGCGATAACAGTTGAAGGGCATAACTGAGCTATATTTTCTTCTGATACTTTCAAACTCGTCTTGGTAGTAAACCAGTCCCTTGAAATCTCTTGTCCGGGCATTTGAGTTCAAGTTCGACCTAAGACTGTA
>JAOWAR010163643.1:0-10293 GCA_028571005.1 Clathrina lutea
AACGTTTTTGGGCCCGAAAACGTTTTCGATCCCTATCCGCATCTTTTGATACGGATAGGTGCGTTTTAATGTAAACGAAAGCCCTATCCGTGGCGTTATAAAAACGTTTTCAATGAAAACGTTTAATGTAAACGGGGCCTGAGAAGGACAGGAAAAAGCGCGGGGTCAGCTTTCATAGGTTTCCCAAGAATGATGAGTTCAGGAGGAAATGGGTAGCCACGCTGAAGTTGTAGGGTTTGCTATCCCGGTATAAGGAGACCGGATATGTGTGCTACGAACACTTCGCCAGAGATGACTTCCAGCGTGACATGCAGGTAGATATGTTCGGCTTGACAAGCCGCCGAATCTTGAAGGAGGAGGATGTTTCTCCTGCCTTTACTCATCGGACAGCCAAACAGCGAAAGGCTACCAGGCAGGCAAGAGAACGAGCAACGGTAAGCAACCTCCGTGCTGATCGTCGATGTCTTTGTGCGCGCCTGCATAGGTACGCGAGGGCTGTTGGGCTGCCAACTAAAATGTAGCGCTTGGTCATCTTTGGAGCTAATTGTTTGGCTTTCCGCTAAATCTGAGAGCGGTCTTGTGTGCCTCCTTTTTTTTTTTAATTTCATTTGAGAGATTTTGTCTGAAGCGTTCCGAGAGCCGTACGCCCTGGGAACAAACGACTGACCAGTCAGATTTGCCCGCAGCGCCAGAGGTCGACGCAGGCAGAGGAAACAGAGAGGGCCAAGTACTCATTGCTGGAAGTAATGTCAAGACACATCTTGGTCATGGCCAAATAACCGGTTAGCGCTGTGTTGAGAACATCATTGCCAAGACACACGGCTGAAAACTTGGGCAGTGAAGTGACACGAGTGTCTGTGCTGGCAGCCTGCAGCTTTCTCCTCGCCTCTTCGTATTCATGACAACAAAATACACTCTTCACGTGTTTGCGTGGCGCAACACTCGCCACGCACACACCAGTCTGTCGTTCCGACACGACTTGCAGGTGGCCATACTAAAATGGAGTCGTCTTATCTGTGCCTTCCTCCTCTCCCGATAGGGCAGCACGGGCTGCAAGTTCTTCCTCCGTCCACTCGGGCTCCACGCTGGACGGCTCGACCACAACTCAGATTCTAAACCAGACTCGCCACAGCTTGAGCTCATCGAGTAGTTCGACGCAGTGCCAGAACAACTCATGTTGATGTCGCTTTCGTGGTGTCAATTTTCATGATTTTCACTGCACCAGCCTCAGTGTCAGGCTTGTGCAGCAGTGCATGATCTCACGGTGCTTCAGTTACGTCACTGGCACTTCTGGAGGTGTGTCGCGACGACGTGACCTCGGCGCTGCACCCGAGATTTCGTTTCGTCTCGGAGACGTTTCGGCCTATTGTCATGCGAATCGAGACCCGCTCCGACACAGCTAGTCTCGGTGAAAGGAGTGGGTAGCCTGAAAATTATTATTATTATTATATGTTTTCTTTCTTTTTTTTTTTTCATCTCTTCATGTATTTTTGCCTGATTCAGGAGCGCGCCTCGACAAGCAACTTAGTTGCTTTTTCCGTAATCCTGCAAAACCAAATAAAATGAATGAAAATCATTTTTGGCTGGAATTTCCCTTTAATGGTGGTGGGGGCTGGGCGGCAAAGCGATGCCCCGCCTGATCCGCCTTGTGCATGTGGAACCATGCACTGGACAGAGAATGTGATAGATAAACATAAACCGAGAAAAAGGTTGAACTGCACAACACAATCAGCTGTCTTGCACGCAGCCTGAACCACGAGTGCGAGATTTAGCCAACACGAGTGCTGGCCACGAGCAGGGCGTACTGTCCGCGTACTACTAACAGTACAGTAGTACAGTACCACCTCGACCCAAAAATCCTCAACGCCTCGGCGTGCCACGCGGGCATGGACATCCAACAGCTTGCTCTTCGTCGTCTTGTTCAAGCTGTTGTCAAACAGCAGCGCATGAGCAGGCTGCTCGCGAGTAGCATTAGTCAGCAGTTGCTTGAAGTGGACGGCTAATCCAAAACGAGCTAAGTAAGCTGTCTTCCTCTCTGCGCATGACATCTGCTTGGAGATCTCGCTGTCAGGGAACTTTATGCGGAATAGATCAGGAATGCCAGCACACGAAGTGTAAGAATAGAGTGAGGTATCATCTTTCAGGGTCCATAAAACTTCGGCCTGCAGACTGTCTTCTCGAGAAATTAATGACTGGATTGATCGCTTGGGCGGTGCGCTCTGAGCGGGCAACACGGACGAGGTACTGGTAGGCGCAGGTGCAGTCGAGCTCGCCCGCGATGTAGCAAAATGGTGAAGGCCAGGCGTCTTTGCCGGTTCGCGTTCGAGCGCCGCGTGTTTTGTTCCCTTCGCATGGCTTGCCAAAGAAGATACCCCCCATGTTCAACACGTCGAACGTCTTCTTGCAGAGCTTGCATTCGGCAGACGACTTGTCGCCAGGGTATCGTTCTAGCCAACCGTGATCTTCCAGCCACTTGTCGCTAAAAGTGCACTTTCCCTTTGGCATTTTCTCGTCCGCAGTTAAAATGAAAGACAGGTTGGTCATGTCGTTAGTCCCTGAGCTTTCTGTTTTATGCCACGACAGTCGTTCGAAATTCGAATGTTGACGCCGACGCGTGAGTAGATCGTACACCTTAGCATTGTCTGCTAACATAACACGTTGAGCGTGAACAGCACGCGATTCGGAAGTCAGTGAAGCTACATGCCCCACGGGCCAACAGCCCACGCGTCACGGTCAACGAATATGTTGTCCAAGACATATTGAATCGGATCGGCGTATTCTAGTAAAGCCCATTCAACATTTAATTCAACTCTGAACAAGCTGTGGATTTGAACGGTCGCGGCACCGCGGCCCTGTGGTCAGACCACAGGTGACACAGGGGACACAGGTGACACAGGTGACACAGGTGACCGGTGCCACGGCCAAGTCTACACTACCGAACGCTCTGGAGAAGGCTGGGATCAGTTTCGGCTAGGCCGGTTATTCCAGGATATTCCAGGGGTTTCATTGGTTTTTCCAGGACTTTCCAGGGTTTTCCAGTGTTATCTTTAAATTCCGGGATTTTCCAGGAATTCCGGGAACGGTGCGGACCCTGAATTTTGTTGACTTTTACGAGAGAACTTGAATTTGTTCGGTAATATTTCGGTTTTACGAAAACAATTTTTTTACGAACCGCGTTTCATCACGAATTAACGAAATTGTTCCCTTACGAGATTAGTGAAATTATAGTCCGAGAAGAAGCTGGTCAGAGCTTCGTTGAACAGTTTTCCACCGGTGAGCAGCGCCAGTTTTCGATGGATTCTCAAGTTGATGTCCTGCGTTAGCCATTCTCGTCCTTCGAGGAAGGATTGCCTGAGATCAAGTGCTCGTATGTCGCCCGCATTGGCATGTCTTTGGAGGAGTAAACCAAGACTAGTGCATCTTGTCTTTCACCCTCGTTAGAACTGAAGCACACCCACCCCTACTTTTATCAAGTGCAGGTGGCAATGCATTTCCCCTTCTAGTCTTTGGGTGTGGATTTTGTGTCTGATCACCGAATTTTCTTTTCCTGTAGCGAGTGATCCGCGATAACCATTTCTTGCCATTCTGTAGGACCGCGCGCAGGTATTGGAGGGCGGAGCTCGACAAATACAAGGAGGCGAGGACAGGGACAGCTCTCCGGAATTTTGTTTGTCAGGGCGTCTAAAAGACGAATCCCTCGCGGGCAAAACGTTCAGTTCTCCCCACCGTGAAATAAGAATGGAAAAAGATTGTCCCTCGTCGACCTTATTGAGCCAGCAAATGAATGGAACAGGCTGCCACAAGTGGGGTCGAGCATTGCGCACTCCACGAAGGGTCAGCCGCGGACATCATTTCGCAAGAGGCCTGTTCGTCCCGTCCTCTTTTCCAATATCTAAGATTGTTGTTACCTTCTGCAAGTGGAAGGCAGCTCTCTACGGTGTGCCATGAAAGCGGGGATTTCATTGAGGCTACTTCCTACTCTCAGACGTCCTGTACCCAGCTTGGACCTTCCGTATCAAAAGTCCGGGCAGTCGCTTGCAGCTGAAGACCAACATGGCATGGAGGACTTGAGCACTTGCTCTCATCGCAGCCATTGATCTCTGTGCCGTTCACAGTGACAGGTTGGCCAATCAGGCAGGACTGCCCTAACCGTTCGGCGCGACCAACGGGGCGCTTCATGTTTCAACAGCAAAGACACAAACACGGAAAACGAACATATCAGAGAAAAAAATTTAAGGGCCTGAGCTGGACAAGACGAGTTCAAACGGGTGTCTGTGTAGGGGCGAGCTTCACAGTCTCGCCGCGCCCATTCCCGAAGTCAAGCGATACAACGTGAGTATCCAGAAACGAAGAAGATAGAAAGAAAGAAAGAAGGAAAGAAAGAGAAAAGGATAAGGAAAGGAAGATGAAACTTCACAAATAAAATGACCTCGTGGCCAGAGGATATTGGCTGCCAGCTCAGAGCTGACCGGAAACCCAAATACGCATAAAGCAAAATACAACTAGAGGACATAAGGGACTGGTGCGCACGCCCGGAAAGCGTTGAGCAACCAGACAAAGACTCAACAGTCTGGTATCCTGTCAGATCTGCGCCGAAATGTGAAAAGTGTGTTACCCGAGGTGGAAATAATAACGAAGTATTATACCAGTTCAAGCACAATTTCCCCAAACCCCGGCCCTTGAAACACTCACCCGCACACAAGAAACAACTCAAAAACTGATGACTTTCGATTGCTTAGTCTCATTTTACTGAAAAGTGTAAATTGACAAAAAAATAGTAACAATTATGTGTAGGCGGAGAAGAAGATGAAGCAAAGAAGAAGAAGAAGAAGAAGAAGAAGAAGAAGAAGAAGAAGAAGAAGAAGAAGAAGAAGAAGAAGAAGAAGAAGAAGAGACAATTGGACAGAATACGGGAGATCCCAAAAGGGAATCTCAGCGAGAGAAAGGCGAGAGACCAGCATTCGGCAAGGAAAACGCCACAAACAAACACTAGAACGAGAATCGAATATTAGGCTTTAGCCTAGACAAAAAACGGATGAAGAAGCATAGAAAGAAGATGACTACCCGCATAATGAGGAGAACTGGGAAAGATTATTGGTTAGGTCACTACCCCAATGAACTGGTCAAGGTCAAAAACCTACCTAAGGCTGCCGTGAGATTATAAGGACATCAGTGAGAGTCCACTTCAGATACACCAGGATGTGCACATCCTATGGTCGGACGTCTACGTTAAGCGAGCAGCATATGGACACGAGTTAAAGATATTGTCCGTGTCACCATGGTTACTTGCACGTTCGACAGAAGCATTCCTTCTGCTGTTCTCGACCTGTTCCAGACACAAACGATCGTTGGTAGGCGGAACCGGACTGGTCGCGGCATAGAGGTATGAAAGAATGAGGAGAATTCCTGCCCACGCGGCGATAAAACGGAATATCTGAAGACAAACGAGAAGGAAAAATCAGAGTGTACTAGTACCTGGAAGCAATGGCATCCATTCTGAGGAGGTTTCTGGTACAGATAGAACCCAGAGAGATAAAAGTCCCCTTCGGGACTATCATCATTTCACCACTGTGCCAGTGTCATATTTCACGTCACAATTGCAAATGCACTTCTTTCTCCCAAGGTCCCTAAGGAAATGGAAAGTCTCGTACAGCAGAACCGAACGGTTCATCAAGAATACAGATGTCGACTGAAAGGTTTTTCTGCTACCGTCTAAACTTTCAAACACTGAGCTGAAAGGCTGAACTTTAACCGACAAAGTATTCTCTACGTTTTTCTCACCTCGAGGGACTTCGAAGAACCATCCTTCAAACCCGCGACAGCTGTATTGGCCATCCGTATTGAATTTGATGGTCAGACGCCTGCTACCAACTGAGAAGAGCGCGCCCGAAAGGTCATGTTTACCGCACAACACTCTGTGGATCGGTGCGAGGCCTTTTGCGGGAGAGCCCGTCGAGTGAACCCTGACAAAGTCAGACTCGCAGTCCGTGTCCAGATTGAAGCTTACGAACTGCATGACCGCGTAGTGATTACGCTGAGCCTGGAAGGTCCAGTAGCACGACACGTTGTTCATATACCGTGGTTGTGCACAACGTGAATCACTGTGGACGCTTTGGAAATTTTCATGGGCCTTATCGAAGATTCCCGTTTTGATCACTTTACTGCGGCCGCTTGGCTGGTATTGGACGCACTTGAATTCTCCGTATGTATGGCCGTATCTGGTCGGTCATACAAACAAGAGGAAGAAGTTCCTTTCATGGTTGAGGAAGTCCGAATGGGAGCGAATTTCGGTAATGGCCCGATGCTCGTTAAAATAACTTACCCGGACGGGAGAAAGGAGACAGCTATCACACCGATGGCGACAAGACGAAGGTAAAAGCCCAAGAGTTTAGAACTGTCCATTCTCGAAACGACTCACACCTTGCGGACGGCAATTAGAAAGCTACGGAAACTTTTTTGTCGCACGGTCTTTGATTTCGTCTCGTTATAAACAGTCCGACTCAGCCCGGGTAATGGCAAATGAGAGAGCATGGCAGAGGCGGAACAATCGACCGTACGTCCGCGCTTAAGCTTACTCAGTGCGTAGTGGAATATTGGTGTAGTGGGTGGATGTCGTGCGGATACATGACATTAAGTTTTATAAAAAGAATGCAATCGCTTTTCACACGGGAAGGAAAAACTCGCCCTGACCAGTGATCGAACCCGGGACTACGTAGCTTAGCTACGCACTGGATTTGCGTGGTCACGGCGTTTTGACACCCCGCGTAAATTGGCACCAGGTGAATTCACCAGGCGTCAAAATACGCTAGCGTACGCAAGCGTATTTTGAGACCCTTGCTTTGCGGCCCACTTGGATAATCCCAGTTCTATTTCTGATCGAAGTCTTTTCAGACATCCTTGTGAGGAAGCAGTCACCACAGCGAAGCCCTAAAACACGCCGAAGACAGATGGTTGCGAAAAGTCTCCTTCTCTCTTCCCCACATTAATAATTAGCTAAAGGACAGATTGGCGCTCTGCGGCAAAATCCACTGCAGTAGCGTAGTTTGGCTCCCAGGGTGTGAGGTTTCCTAGGTCGCGGTCACACTGAATTACACCACGCCATCATAATCGGAAGATTATACAAGCATGTCATCGAAAGGTTGTTTCATAAGAGTTTTCAGCACGGTCACATTACGATTTGGCATGTCTGGACAATCCGACGATTACGAGGTTGGAAAATACTTGTCGCCTTGACTAAAAAATTCACCTGAAAATTCAAAAATCATTTACGGCCTTAGTAGCTGGGGCGATGTAGGTGCTTTCCTGCTCATCTTCCTTGCCGGACTTCTATTTGTGGTAAATAAAGACGTTAGAATGGACATTGTCTTCCTTCTCCGCTTCTTATTCGATTTCTTTCTTTGATGATCCAGGTACAGTATTGAATAAGTCTTTCATTTGCTCAATCATTGTCGGAAATGAGGAATGACTGCGTGTGCTGGACGCCGTTGAATGGAGAGGATTGAACAAGAAAAAAAGCCAATCTAAGGGTTTTGCGGAGGAAACGACATTGGTACAGAAGGGCTTTATTACCTATTTTCGGCTACCTCGCACCCCTTGACACCGTTAAGAGAGGGTGGCAAAAATCTCTGGTGGGTGTCATTCCGCGCGGAAGCCATGGTCAAATTACGCTAGCCAAATATAGCACGGTACCAATCTACGCTAGCGTATTTTGACGCCGGTGGCAATCTACGCTAGCGTATTTTGACGCCAGTGCCAATCTACGCTAGCGTATTTTGACGCCGGTGCCAATCTACGTGGGTGTCAAAATGCGCGTTTACAGGGGCGTCAACGTGCATGTTGACACCCGCGTAAATTGGAACCGGGCGTTAAAATACGTTAGCGAATTTAGGCACTGCTCGCGTATTTTGACACCCCTTTCTTCGCTGCCCGCGTAGATTGGCACCATGCTAGTCCCAGTTCAAGGTCTGATTAAAGGCCTTATGAGGAAGTGGTAACCCAGCGAAGCCCCAAAACACGATGGAGCCGGATGGTTGCGAAAAGTCTCTTCCTCTCTTCCTCACAATAACAATTAGCCAAAGGATAGATTAACACTCAGCAGTAAAATTCACCAGCTGCGTAGTTCGGCTCCTGGGTGATTTTTTGGAGGTTTCCTTCGTAGCTGGGGCGATGTAGCTAGCTTCTTTCTCATCTTCCTTGCCGAAATTTTGGTTGTGGTAAGAAAGATTTTATAATGGCCCTTGCTTCCTCCTCCGTTAAGTGTTAATTTTCTTTCCCGACAGAAAAAGAGGTTGCTCGAGTACATGGCGCGGCCAGTGCCATCCCGAGTTCGGATTGCTGCAGCCGGAGAGCTAGGCAATAGCAATGCTGTCGGCAGTGAGCAACACGAAGTTGAATGGTTTGGTTGAAGTATGGGTCTCAGTAGCTCAGCGGTTAGAGCGCCGGAGCGCAAATCCGAAGCCGTGGGTTCGAGCCCGACCCGAGGCCAATGATTATTCTTCTTTCCTTGTCTCTCTGCCTCCTCGGGCATAAAACGTGATTCTCCTTTAATTTCTCATTCTAAATTTATTTCATTGATGATCCGGGTACAGTTTTGAATGGGTCTTTCATTCGCTCATTCGTAGGAGATGAGGAAAGGCTGTACATGTTGGACACAGTTGAAGGGAGAGGATTGAATAAGAAAAGAGGAACCAATCTAGATGTAAGGATTTTTGTAACTGCGGAGGAAATGACATTGGCAGGCAACAATTGTACTACTTATTATCGGCTACCTCATACCCTTTGACACCGTCAAGACAGGGTGGCAAAATCTACTGGGCGGTGTAAATCCGCGCGGAAGCTGAGCATCAAAATATGCTAACGAAATATAGCACGGTGTCAATCTACGCTAAAGTATTTTGACGCCGGTGCCAATCTACGCGAATGTCAACTAATGCGTATTTACACCTAACCGGCGCCACACTCAGTTCAGCTCCTGCGGGCGCGCGTTAGGCGATCGAAGGCGGATATACGACTGCGTGAGAAAGGAACGCAAGGCGCGTCAAAAGTTATAACTCGTCCGCTCAAAGAGCAGCACAAACTATCTCCTCTCTTTAAAGACACTTTCCGATGGCTGTGGCTTTCAATTTGGATCCAATCACATCCAATCTACATTACGTGAACTTTGCGGATATGCCGAAAGTGACTTTCGCCAAGGACTGTTGGGCATGCACGCCTACGGTGGTTTCTAGCGCATGCGCCACGAGTTACACGCGTAGATTTGGAGTAATAGAGAGGTTAGATGAGTCGTCAGTGGCTCCGGACTCAGGTTCCGCGTCACGGTCTGTGAGAATGGCTCGTTTTTCAGGAAATCTGAACCGTTCAGAGCAGTCCGGAGCACGACTCAGGGGAGGCTGAGTCGTAACTCAGACCGAGTGGCGATTGCGCGGGTTCATACTGGTACCCGGTCTCGGTGGTTGACACCGTATTGGAAGGAAATGGGGAACAAGCCATGGCCAAAGTATGGCTTCCCTCTCATGCTCTTCTTCTTCCTCGTGTTCGACTGGGATCTACCCCACCTTTTTCTTTATTTTTATTTATTTTTATCTTTCTTTTCCTAACCGTTCCTCTTCATCAAGGACAAACGTGAAGAGCAGCAGATCCTCTTCTTCGATCGTGCCTTTCACGTATGCGATGGCAAGAATAGATCGGCAAGCTTCCATTTCTTGCCAATCGCCCAACTCGCTTCCAACATCGTCCATATGCACTGTCATAGGCGCGCAGGTTGCTGTATTGGAACGTTTGTCAAAATTTAGACTTCCAACGAGCTAAGGTTGAATGGAGGAAAACTGGCCTGAGACCCAAGCATGACTGTGGCGAAGCGAAGCTAGCTTGACCATATGCCATGGCGCGCGCAATTTCTTGTTCGCCATGACAACCATGGCCCCCACGTTTCGCGTGACCCGCCGACTCACCTAACCTCTCAAGCGGCCGCGACGATTCGTTAACGAACGGAGTCCGATCCGGAGCCACTTACGACTCACCTAACGGATTCTCTACCTCGGATTATAACCGCTCGATTATTTCTTTTATATTTGGCCTTGCGTACTATTTTTGGCAGCAGGACGTTGACTGGCAACTGACAAACAAACCGTCATTGATCATGTCGATGTGACTGGTCATGCAAGAACCGAACCAACAATCTTTCCCGCTGAATTACTTTTCTTCTTCTTCTCTTTTTCCTGACACCACGTGCACGTTGTTCTTTGTCGGCGGGAACTGCGGTGTTCAGTTGTTCAGTCGCGGTTCGATCTAGAT
>JAOWAR010163654.1:0-10293 GCA_028571005.1 Clathrina lutea
TCTCTTTTTTCTCTTTCACCCAGTGCTGACTGATGTCATCTGTGCCCAGTCAACGCTGTCCTGCTCTCTGTTCTTGCACCACATCCTGTTTGCTGCTAGAGAGAAGTTCCCGAATGCTGTTGCTGACTGGCCTCCAAAGCCATTTGTAGATTTGTACATCAATCAAGGGAAGCGGGCTGAAGCTGAGCGCTCTTCGGTACCTGAAGGAATCTGCTTTTTGTTTGGCTGAATCTTTCTCCGACTCCCTCTCTCTCTCTCTCTCTCTCTCTCTCTCTCTCTCTCTCCTTCCTCTCTCTCCTCTCCCTTCTTCCTTCTCCTCTCCTCCTCTCCCCTCCTCTCTCGCGTGCGCGCACAATCACTATGTAACTTTTGTCCTTCCATTGAGAACAAAGCCGTTTCAGGGTGACACTCCTGTTTGTTTTTATTTCTGCTGTTCTTCTGTTCTTTTTTAATCTTATCTTTATTGTCATTTTTTGTTTTGTCAAATAATGCGTCTGTGTCTTCTCACACTCTTTTCTTTCTCTTTGCTCATCAGGTTGTGAAGAAAGACATTAAAGAGATCGTGGAAGTGCTTAAGGATGTTTTTGGTGATGCGTCTGTGCTAAGCACAGTGCTTTTTGGCCGTTGCCTGTACTTGGATGTGATCATTAATCTTCAACCGGTGCGTCCAGACATTTCAGTTCTTTTTTTTTCTTTGTTTTTTGTCAAATCCCACTCTACTGTATAGTGTTCACTTTACTGGTAAGCTGGGAGGGAGGGGTGCTGGTTGTGTGCTGTCTTACATGCGCCAGGTGTGCTGCTGTTGATGTCCTCACGAGAGAATTGAATTAGCTTGGGCCATGGCTGGCTTTATCTTTCATGAATTAGACCGTGTCTACTGGTGGAGGATGAGATCAGGTGATATCTGACAGCTCCGCCACTATGCCACCCAAGATGATATTGGCTAAAACAACTGACAATATATTTTCGGTTTTGAAATTGAAAGTTCATTTATTTCGACAGATTTTTCAAAGTATCTCTCCAAGTCTTGGTATAGCCATTTTCTTTCTTTCTCTCTCTCTCTCTCTCTCTCACACACACACACATTCGGGGAAGAAGTACCTTGGACATCGCCAATATTGTGTGCATAGTTCAGTTTTGCCCTGCAAAGGTTTCTGTCCCATGGGGTGACTGAGATTTTCCGACAAGGACAATGGTTGGCAAAATAATATTTCGTCTGCTGGCGTGCATGCTCTTTTTTTGTCGTCACGTGTCTGTGCAATTCCCTATTTGTGCTGTTACTTGGTGAGTTTTACCCTCTGTGTTGGCTCTGCAGTCTTCCATAATTGTAGACATCCTTTCATTTGCAATATGATGGTCACTCGTTGACCTCTTCTCTGTATCGTGCATGTGACTGTTGTGCAGCTTGTCAAAGAGCTCCCACCGCTGTTGGCCGAAGTTGCAGGGGAATCAGCAGTGAATACGCTTCAGGAAGCAGTTCGACACCATCCCTGCAAGAATCTTGCTTTGTGGGTATCACCAGGCAGTGGGTTGTTCAAGTCAATCCGCTCGACAGCATTTGACAGACTTCAGCCGTCAGGCTTCTTTCAGATGTCAGCCAAGTGCGTAGCTCAGGAAGGAGTTCGCAGTGTTCATGTAAGGAACGGGGCCAAGCTCAAAGCTGGTGCCGTAATATGGTCGTGTACGCACAGGCTTATATGTAGACGTGGGTATGTATGCATGCACCCACTCATTTGGTTTGATTTTGTGAGAGGGAGAGAGAGAGAGAGAGAGAGCCAAGTAACCTCACAGAAAGGAGAAAAGGGTTTAAGGATGAGAGAAAGAGAGGAGAGAACGATGTAGAGACTGAGGAGAGGAGATAAGTCAATTTGCATGGGAAATGTCCACTGTTAGTGGAGATTCCTCTTTTGCCCATTTGCTTAAAGCACTTGGTTTGTGTAAGGATCCATTGCTCGATGGAGAACAACTTTCCGAAAAACTGATGGTTCAGTGATACCGCGAGTCTCTAGCTGTATTGTATGTTCTTAGTGGTGTTTGTGTGGTTTTGTTTTTTCTCTGTCAGCTACCTGTGGTTGAATGGAGGACTGTTGCTCCGGAGAAGAAGGCGTCGTGGCTTTGCGAGTTGCTTCTGCTTGAGCTGAATAAGAAGGGTGCCTAGCCATCCTCATGATGCATCGACTTCAAATTTTGGATGGACGTAGAATACCTGAGTGTGATCTTACTCCAGCCGTAAGGAGTCCATCAACCATGTCATTATTGAGAGATTCATATTGAGAATCGTGTAGTGTTAATCTTTCAATAATCTGAAGACAAAAAGTTTCTCCAGGAAATTTCTTACAATTTCAGCATTCTGTTCTTTTTGTAATTGATTGTGATCTTCTTAGCATCCCTTCCTCATGTCATTTTTGCTGTGGTTATCGTTTGCAATGAAAAGGAAGAAGACAAATGAACCTCATTGCCACCGTCTGGCCTACAGGGAGTGGTTATGGCTCCACACTAGGACATTGATGTCTGTGTCCATGAGACTGTGTGTATATGTGTCACAATTGATGTCAAATGTAGTTTGACCAGAAGGAAAGGTGAAATGCAACTCCGTTAACAACATGCGAACGGAAGAGTTACAGGAGCAGCAGAAGGCCCGTTTCATCAGATCAGGTGCCGTCATCCTGATGCAAGAAAAAAAGAAATGCTATGAGAAACCTAGACACTTCTATGCCCACCTGTCTGGACTTATCTCAAGACGGGATAGGGCACAAGGGATGACAACGGGTCCTGGGGCTGTGCAGATTAAGTGAAAAGAGGTGAGAGAAAAGGAGAAGGAAGAGAAGGAAGTTTGTGACCGCTGGTAGTTGTCGAACTCCATCATTTGAACGTGTATGTGTGTGTTTTAAAGGGGCACCTTCGTGCTCCACGTGCAGTCCGTTTTGGTTGGATATGATGTAATTTCAATGCCAAGCGCAGCAGGCAGTCACAAGCTCAAATTGAAAAATGCATTACAAAAAAATCCATTTTCGTGTAGTGCAGAGGTGTCCCTTTAATATTCAGGAAGCGCATATAATTTTT
The DNA here is from genome assembly GCA_028571005.1 of Clathrina lutea. NCBI lineage: Eukaryota > Metazoa > Porifera > Calcarea > Clathrinida > Clathrinidae > Clathrina > Clathrina lutea. Next base: position 3,064 of record JAOWAR010163654.1, read on the forward strand.
TCCCGTTTGCGGGTAAAATGCACGGCAGTTGAGCCAAAGATGATAATGGTATGCTTCTTTCCACACAGTTAAGTTTCACTTCATTTGGCTTCCTTTCGGAGTTCTTTTTCTCTCTGAATGACCAAAATCAGATTTTTACCACATTTACAACATCCATACTCTTGGAAGCAAAGTAAACTGTGTTGAAGCTGCCTTGAAACTTTTCCAAGCGCTGAAAGAGAGAAGCATCGCAATTCTAGCAAGCTCTGTTCGGGATTTTAGCTTTGTGTGCTTTTGCTGTGTATGTCTCACCAATCATGATCAAGTCTCTCTCTCTCTTCTCTCAGCTGGTCAACAGCTGCAGCATATCAGCTAGGGTGGATTCTAAAACCACTTAGCACAACCTTGGCTCTGCCGCGGCACTGCTTACACAGTGAACTTCCCCAGGATGACTGCTAGGGAGAATGTCATGTATCAGGAACCAAAAGTGTAATGGTCAAAACAAAGAGAACATAGTTTTAGAAGTAACACACCGTTTATTATGTTACAAGTTTATTACTGACAAATGGTGGACAAAATGTGGGAAGGTTTCAGCTGCACACAGAGGAGGCCATGGAAATTAAAGCATGAACACCAGCACTGAATAGAAGACAGCTACATAGACGTTTCTCTCACCGAGTATAGGCACAAGTTCTGAAACAGCTCACTTTCTCTTGTTACAAGTAGTGTATGATAAGAAAGGGTTTTCTAAATGAAGCAGCAGTGACTCCATCGTTTCGGTCCTGACTAGTTCTTTCCTTTGCATCCTTGCTGAAGGTGTACGTGCAACATTTGGCATTATTTTCAGATCGTTTTGTACACCATTTGTGTCAGAAAAAAAGTTATTATTCTGTAGTGGTCAACAATGTGCACATTTTCCCCGTCAGTTTCGTTGTGATAAAGAGAACATCATGAGGATGTAACAAGTGTCGTTAGATCCAGCGGCGTTAATGCTTATATGTGTCACAGTATGACCAATTGGGTCAAATCTTAGGACTCTGTTGCTTTGTTGAGTTCGGGTATATGTTATCATGCATTGCGAAAACAGCTTCAATAAAGTTTGTTACGGTTTTGCAATATATTGCTGCCTTTCTTCATGAAAATAAATATCGGCAAGCCCATGTTGACTTCATCATGGCTATTTTTCAAGCATGCCTGTCTTATTGGAGGGTTTTTTCGCACTAAAGCCTCTGAATGCACTCATCCTGCTCCTCACTGTTTTCACCATTCGGGCAAAGTGGTCTCAGGGCATCATCAGGTATGTCAGTTCTGGAGGCTTGTGCAGGTGGTGTCAGTGTTTGGTAAGTGAGAAGTTTTCTTCGACGAAACCAGTTAAGAAGGCTTAATGCTGGCAGAGTTGATCCCCAGCCATACAGTCCCATGCCGAACAGGATAACCAGGAGGCCAACAATGTGTGTCCAGTGGAAACTCGAAACAGAACTGCCCATGATTGTTCGGCTGGCAAAGAATAAGTCTGACAGCGGGATAAGCAATGCACTGGCAAGGAAAGTCACAGTGGCACTGCCGTATTTCACAAGAGCCAGTGTTGAGCCCATCCACAGGACTGCTGACAAATTGAACAGAGGGATGAGCCATGGCGCATGCGTGCAATCGTCACCTGGCATCATGTCATGGCCGAGTGCGCACCATGTAGCGTTGTACAGACGCTCTGGGATTTCGTCAACGGCGACGTCACCGATGAGCGGGTAGTACGCCAGGGCGAGGAAGGCGCCGAAGAAGACGTTGAACAGCTGCTCCCAGAAGCCGATGAAGAGCACGTTGACGGCGAACCGAGCGAACAAGTATTCCTTGACGACTTTGTTGAGCGCGGACGGCAGGCGGGAGAAAGCGTACAGCGGGAAATACCAGCTGAACGAGCCACCGCTCAAGTCGTAGGATAGTACCACGAGCACTCCGCCTATGATAATCAGCGCGCCAAGAAGCTGGCTGGGGTGGTAGGCGCGCCGCAGAAACAGCACGGAGAAGAGAATGCTGAACGGGATCACACACTGCGAGAGGAGATTCATCACCGGACCGCTGTCTTTACCCATGCCGTCCGACGAGATGATCTCCAGAGCATTAGCAATGACATCAAGTGCGCTCACGCCGATCAGCGTCCAGAGAGGGAAGGCGAACACCCGTTCCCAGGGTACGCTGTCCACGACTCTGATCTCCACGTTCAATCCGATACCGAACAAAATCGCCAACAGAATCGGGTTCAGTTGCGCAGTGAACATTGCGTACTGGCTCATGGAGTTGAGCTCCAGCTTGAAGAAGACGTAAGCTGCGATGCCCGAACTCAGATAGGCAGCCAGAGCGATGAGCATCTGCCTCCGGTTTCTCGCGTGTAGAAGCAGCCAGCCAAGCACGCCCTCCATCTTCTTCGGAAGCAGTCCAACTTGTGTGTCACGATCATCAGCTCTGTTCCCTATGTCGTCCATCTCAAGAGAGTCTCCTACGGCCCCCATCCTTCATCCTTCTGGAAGGAGAACCCGATCGCGAAGACCGGCAGATGGCGTGGTGCTGGCGTGATGAGCTTTAGCTAGAGCTAGCTAGTAGGCGAGCGCGGTGGCTACTCGATCTGACGTCAGACTCCGCGTAGATCGGCTAGTAGCTACCGCGGCCGCGAGCTAGCGCTTGCGCTAGCTCGAGCTGAGGCCGAGCCTGTGACGTGGTGCATGGTGACAGATGATCACGATGATCAGATGTCGACGGCGCCCAGGTGCTGTCGACACGCTACAAACGCCACGCGGGCTGTACGCAACGAATGCCTCTTAGCAACCGAGGCTCGCACTCGCGATCGAAAGATCTAGAGCACTCAGGGCGAGTAAGCTTACCCAGACTCGGATGTCCGTGTGTGAAATTTTCCGGAACACTTTCCTCTAGGGCTGCCAAGGACATTCCGTACCGACAACTGATGCAAACGAAAAGCATTATACGTATTTCTGGTGTGGGTGCACAGTGTGAGTGGCGGTGCCAGGTTGGAGCTGCGCTCGAACTCACAACCATGTGTCGGCAGAACGACCCAGCAGCTCAGGAAAGGGTAAAGCAGATGTCCCCAACAAGCTGCTGAAAGGAACCAGATCTCTACGCCAATAAGCCCGCTGAATGCGATTCGACAGTAACAGTTTATGCCATCTGAAAGCAGTCTAACTTATGACACTGGGTGCATTGACAGGAAGCTCAAGTTCTGTAATGCAACAAACTTTCACGCCGGCAAAATTTTGCGATTTGGTGAGCGGCACCACTGATTAGCGGCGATTAAATTGAGCAACTTCAACTTCCCACCGGGAAGCTTAAGAGTCCAAGAATGAGATCATGAAGTCAAGAATAAAGTAAGTGCTAGTACATACATGTATGCACGATGACAGAATATCAATATGCAGACGTACATGCATCAGTACTGCTCATCACAACCAATGCAGTCCATAATGCCTGCCTTCTGGAAGCCTAGCTTTCCACATGCTGCACCAGCTAGCTCATACATGGCAGTAATGAGCCGCCTGGCATGCAGTGGCTTAACTGTGCCTGCAAGTCCACCTTGACATTGTCGAGGGACACGCTATCCTTCAGCGCTGCTTCAACTGCCGCTGCATGCCAGTCGGCAAAGTACGCCTTCATCTTGCCCTTAAACTGGTCGCTGAAGGACAGATCCAGTGGCTACAGCTCAGTCCTGCAGTTGAGAACTCACTAGACTTTCAGGGCTTTGAGAGTGGACATCCCGGCAGGGGATCAGATCAGACAGCAGGTTCGTCCTCCCGAGGCTACGATCGTGTTTACCTATGTTTATCAACCTGTACGGAGGTCGGATTTGTCTCCTCTCCTCACATAGAGTACTGAGATTGCCCTCCACTCTCTGCTCCATACTCATGCACAACTGGTCACTGCTCAGACTGGGACTCTTTCCCAACATCGACTGACCAAGCTTCAGTGAAAGGCTTTTTCAAGAGGGGCTCAGTTCTGGAGTCGCCAGGTAGCATTGCTGTTTCGAGTCGATGTTTTTTTGTTTGTTTATTCTATTGTAACTTTTCCAGAGAAGCTCCCACAGAACAGTCTACTTACTGGTACAAGGCCTGGCTCAGTTATAGGCATCATTGAGGTATGACACTGACTTCGTGAGTTTCTGTACGAGTCAAGCTGTCGAGCACTTGCAATATTTCTTTTAAGATACTACCAGCAACTTCGCTAAGAGGAACTGAGAATGGGTCCAAAGTTGGCTAAGGCTTTGGGTTAGTGTACATGGGAAAAGCACATCTCACTGAGTGCTCAGTCCAGTCAACAACATAAGTTGCTCCGACTGGGAATCACTCTTAGTATTTTCATACCAAAAGACTTGGCGCTGTAAAAGATTGCTTTGCGTCCCCGCACACAGTGTTCAGTGAGCTCCAGGCCTAGGATGCCCTCCTACGCTGCCTTCAGCTATAACTTGGGTCCGAACTTCATCAAGCGCATCTGTTCCCTACAGGACTCCGCAAATGATCGCCTCTCTGTTGAAGTGGCCCTTCCCTTTATATGGCGCGTAAACAAAAGACAACATTGAGGCAAACCCAGTCCTAACTTCACTTCAGGAATTAAATCTGCGAGAAAATTACTGATGACTTCCTGAAAGGGGCTTGGCGAACGGATTAAGTTTTCTGAAAATGAGTAGAAAGCGGAGAGGAGCGAAAAGAAAAGTGGCTTTTGGCCGATACTGATGGCAAGCATGTGAACTGATCCCCGGCCCAGATGAAGTGGGGGAAGGTTGGCCTAAGGGGGGTGGGGTGGATTTCGACTTTAATACATTGTATACCGCAAATGAAATCCCGTTTCGTATAAATGTAGCCAAATGGAGAAGCTATGCGCATGCTCCCTCACGTGCAAGGCAGAAGTTCGCTCGCGTGCAAGGCAGAAGTAGAGAGGATTAGCAAATCGGAAACGAATACGAAACGAAACGGTTCACGCGCGTCTGGTTCAATCGTAGAACGATTGAAACGGCCAAAGGGTTAGCAAGTCGGATACCGATTAGAGCACGATTCTAGTTTCCTTGGTTACATCCGAGTCGGATGCGCTGATGCTGAGCAGCGTCTACACATCGATGCATCCGGTCCTGCGCCCGCGCGAACCTTCAAAAAACAAAAAAAAGTCAAAGAAGGTGCTTCTTCGCATGGTCGTCAGCCGAAGTTTGTAGCTTTTTTTTCTTTGTGAAGGCAGTACATGTAGTCAGGCGGTTCAGGACAAACGTGGATTTCGTGGACTCACTGCTGCTGGCTCTGGAAGAGGGTGCTATCGATGTCCCAGCCTGAAAAGGATGGGTGCTCTGCTGCACCACAGTGACAGGAAATGAATGTCATCTGCCATCAGGAAGCCGGAGAAAGCCTGAGCGCTCGAGTTCGCAACTCCAAACAATCGGGAGGCCATCGTGAAAGGAGGAAAGAAACTGCAAAAAACTTGTAGCGAAACCAGTTATGTATACCGCAACCGCGCTTTCTGAACCCGTCAAGTCGAGGCGTCAAATCTCAATCTCACACGTTTCGCTGATTTGAGCTCTGTTCCAAAATCATGGGCTTACGAAACGATTCAAGTTTCGCGCCACGAATCCTCGAACCCGGTCTCGGTCAATCGTTTCGTTTCGTATTCGTTTCCGATTTGCTAATCCTCTCTATTGCCGTAGTGAGGCTGAAACACGGACCGAACAAGAGAGCACACTTTGTTGCCTGAGCGGGGTGGGCAAGCGGTCACCATGGTAATCTTTGCACAGATGCACAAGCCAGACTGTCCCGCCATACCCGTCGGCAGTCAGAACGACGAGCCAGGATTTAACTACTATAATATACATGTAATAGAGAAATCTTGGCTCGTCGTTAATTATTCCTTGTCACCTACGTTATTATGTAGTTGACAAGGAAGAATTCGCGACAAAGAATACCAAAGAGTTTGTCGAGTTTATCTCTGAAGTCAAAGTCAAAGACGACAAGGTAGCCCGGTTCTGATTGGCTATGATGTGAATGTGTTGTAAACACGTGTATAGCATCTAAGGAGGTGCGGCGCTTTCCCAAAGAAGAAAAACTGAGAATACAATCCCGGCGGTGAAAAGCATAAAGAAATTCGGAAGATTCAAAGGCAAAATGTCTCAGCGACAACTTGTGACACAAAGAGCAGTTGATCCTGAAATGAATTCAGGGCTGACAGGTTCCCATAGATCATGACAACTGTGGACAAATTACTCCCCACCATAACCAGCGTTTGCGCGGGGAAACAAGAGTTGAATATCGACGACCTCTCCCGGAAGAGAGCATAGCAGGTCAAAGACTGTGTTGAAGTTCTCATCAAAATTCTTTCCTCCAGTATTTGTCTAACAGTCAACAAAGATGGCGGAACAATCTTTGCCAACCGTGCTACACGCCATGTAAGAGAGGTAGATTGCCAAGGCAACAAAACATCGAAGACCGGTCTATATGCGCCTTCTGCGGTGACCTTAGGACAGCAGCTGCCAGCTTTCTGGCCGGGTTTATTTTAACTCTTTGACAATGGTTTTCCTCTTTCTGCACTCCTCTCTCATTTGTAGGCTTTTCATTTCGGGAAAAGATAGCAGCTGCTTAAGCTCAGGGGCGGGAACTAACTGTGAAATGTAAATTCATGCCAAGTCCCCCAACCACTACCAGCTGGAATGTTGGAGCTGCCAAAATCCATCCACCGGCCAGAAAGCTGGCATTCGTTGGCCTAAGGATTGGCGTAAAGTTGTTTTTTAGTATTACACACACCATTTTTTTTATATTACAGATATTTTATTGGCCAATGTACAAAACTCAAAATACAGACACAAAACCGTGAAGAATATGTACCAAACATTATACAGAGCAGCATGAAGTAATAATTTATCTCAACATATAAGACAAGACAATCAAGTAACAGTGTTGCAGCATGAAGTAATAATTTATCTCAACATATAAGACAAGACAATCAAGTAACAGTGTTGCAGCATGCGGCTAGAAGCCGATGCCAATGGCGACGCCCTCAGACAGACCCATGCCATGGATCCGCCGACGAGTGCCTCGAAGCCTGAGGTCCACAGCCCGAAAGATTCCAAATTGGGTGCGAATACGTACCCACACCGTGACCGAAGAAAAGGGCTTTTCCCATTTGCTCGCCAGACAGAATGCCAAGCGCTTCTGATAGGCGGCATACTCACGATGGAGGGCTCCATCGGTAGAACACACGAGCGGTGTGAAGGAG
>JAOWAR010163665.1:0-10291 GCA_028571005.1 Clathrina lutea
GAGTCCGAGAGACCTGGCAACGCTGGCTTATCTGGCGCATCAATGATGAAAAAATCAAGGAGCATGAAGCATGAATCCCAGGACCTTCCAGACTGTACACGGACGCTCTTACCCACTGAGCTACCAGGCCAGGTCCGTTGCCCAGCGGTGTCCGAGCGATACAAGTCCCCATCATCTCACATGACTCACGACAATGGCAATCAAACTAGAAAGCCGAATATAATAATAATAAATAATAATAATAATAATAATGATAAAATAATGTCAATAATAACTTCAAAGTGAATCTATGTCGCATTTAATCTACCCCACTTTTTCTCTTTCTGTGAACTTTCTCCTTCTGATTCTCGGGGATGAATGAGGCTAAAAGCAGTTATGTATGCACCATGCAGCGGTGAGTATGGTCATTCCACGTCAGCATGGAGTTCTAGCGTTTGGTAGTGCTAGGTTGTGAACTCAGACTATAGAACTGAAGTATTCATTTGGGAAAGCAAAGATAAAAAACAGAAAAAAAAATGCTTCGAACAAAGGAAGCGAACACCGTCATCAGAGGTCCTGACGGAATGTTTTGATTTTGTGTTTGCAGACATGACACATCCTTCCCAAGAGCATACTGGTACAGCGCCCCAAGGAAAAGAACTAAGGACAACATTGAAGGAAGGTCAAAAATGGGCACGACTAATGTCAGAAAAGGGCGTCTTCGTAAGCCCGTGATTGTGCTTGACCCTGATGGCATCGTTGTTGACGAGCACCGTTTGCTGTTGAGAATCCTGAAAAAATACATCTTCCCGGACCGTCTAAATCAGGACCACCACAGGGGTCACAAGTAACCAGGTATTCTAGGACCAAACATGATAGCTATGTGTGGCGCAATCCGCAGCTGTGGTGTTCGGTTCAATGCGTGGTTCAAGAGAAACAAAAATCAAGAGTTCACTAACAAGCTGGGCTTCACGTCGCTGAACGGAGATAAGCAGAAGAAAGTACTTTGAGGCTTGCCACAGAAGCTCTTCAGTGTACTTCCCGCATCACATGCCAGCGTTGGCCAGAAGTTGTGGATGGACTTCGGGAAGTTATACAGCACCGTATCGTCCTGGTCGCCATCAGAGGCAGAAAGGTAGACCTTTTTGCTAATACCAAGCGGTGGATCGACTTGCACACACACTACATATAATTTTGCAAGTTGGAGGGTTTAGGCCGGCGAAGCCCTCAATCACACCTTACAGGCATATTATCCCTTTCTGGTGAAGATCAACTGGCTAGGCTCGAGGAAGCCATTCTCTGGTCAAGGAGTCCAAAAAGAAAACGACAACCATGGCGAAGCAGGTCTTCTATCGTGGCGGCAACAAAAGTCGATCACGCCGTGATATCTTGCGGACTGACTTCCGGAGCCTCTACCTGCGAGCATTGCAGCTAAGTGATAGTCGCCCAGTTGTTCAAGGCAAGCGTGCATACACTCAACACAATGAAAGCTACCAACAGGAAAGGATTTATGCCAAAAGAAGAAAAACAGCAGAAGACAGGGCTAGTCACTACACAGCAGGACTGCACCCATTCTGCTTAGTACAATTATATGTTTAGTAATGAACGGACACATTTAGTCTGTGTGTTTTCTAATCTTCTTACCAAAACACAGTGCTGCCATACTTGAGCGCATTTGTCTCCATGACAACTGATAGGCTATCCGGATTGGACGGTAATTTCCTCTGTCGAACACGGTGGCAAACCGTGACACCGGCTTCGGTCCAGTTGACACAGTGTCCTTGTTGTTGTTGGTCTTGCCACTTCCACACAATCAGGGAAATACTGTACAGATGGAAAAAAACACTAAAGTTTCTTATCCCATGTGCTCAATGAGGATAAAATATGCAAACTTTTTGTCTCGTGTGCAGGATGTTTTGTGTTTTTTGACACCCCTTGCTCTAGGGTGCATAAGCATGGGACTTGAATGGCATGCAAGTGGACAGAGAGAAAGGAAAGATTGAAGTGAGAACAAATGCAACATACTTTGTGGGAAATCCCCCTTCTGAAGCTTGGTGATCCCTTCGTTTTTCTGGGCACAAGCCTCTCATTTCCCACCAAACACAGGGTAGTACAAATGTCCCCGAAACTCCATGGACACAGTTCCTCCGACTGGGTGGTGTATTGACATACTCAAGGCCCTGATCAACCTCTCACACTCACTTCGACTGATAGTGGTACACGGGGCGGCGGTGGGGTGGTGGAAATCACTCGGTATAGCGGAAGAATTCAGGTCAAGAAAAGCTAGCCTGAAGAAAAGTGTTCACGGAACTCAGCTCACTCCCCAGACATCTTCTGACACGTCACGTTCAGAGACGCAGGACACATCTGTAGATGGATAGCCCTCCCATAGGACGAGATACTCAATAGCAGCAAAAAAAAACCTGAGTAAGAGGGTTGCTTACAAGTTCTGACAAATTCTCAAAGGAGACAATGTACCTGTCCTCGCCGTGATCGAGACGAAACGGCACGCTCGACATGAAAAACATCCTTTTCCCCTCTATGTATATAGAGGATTATACTGCTGCAGGCTGCGATCGTCCGCTGACGAGACATTATTCAGGTCTTGGTAAAAACCAGGCCGTGTGGCAGCTCGCCAAGGAGGTCAGGACAAGGCCATGAAAGCAGAAGGAAAGAAAGAGAAGGAGAGTAGCGGACTCGGAGCAAGCTCGATCTGTGCCAGCACTGCCAGGTGTGTCTAGGCGGCAAGCACGGGCGTAGGCCTATACGTGCGCAGAGGGTTGATCTACGCACTGCCAAATGTCGGTGCATCTCATTGAGTATTGATCGCGTATCGCGTCGATAAATCACGTATCAATCATGATCCGGTTACCATCACAGCGACAAAGCACGCTAGTGCGCATGATCACAAATTTCTGAAATACTTGGCGAAGGAATCTCATTGTCAAGGAAATATTTCCTACCCGAAGCGGTGGCCAATTTTAATGATATGTTGTTAATTCTCCAGTCGCAGCTGCGTAACCTTCTGCAAGTTGGCCTTTGCCTGACTCTCGACGTCCTGCCGGGATGCACGCCTTGGCTTCATTGACTTGAGCTGCCACGCAGTGGTTTAACTCAAATTGATCATTGGTATCTGTGCTTGTAGAAGTTGAATGACTCCAGGGAGGCGGAATGTTTGCACTGCATCCGCCACAGCTCTTCTACGGTGCTTCTGAAGTATTGAAGGTCCAACTCTGTAAATGTGGATATCCTTTATGCTTCGACCATATCCGTCGTGCAACGTGCCGCGGAGAGCTAGATCCCATGGAGGCAGCGGAGACTCCCACACCGACTTTGACCTAGAGACAGATTATCGTGAAGGGGCAGGTTGATTTCCTGGACCTTTGTTACCGATGGCTCAACTTCATTAATTGAAGCTGAGAAGGAGATAGAGGAAGGAAGGAGAAAAACCGATATGTTTGGTGGACAAGGACTTGAGCACAACCTAAAGCGGAAAACTGTCAGTTTAGCTGAACAAAATCCCAGAGTGTGTAACGCGACAGCAGGTGGTGAGAACCGTACTTTGATCTCATCAACCTGACTTTGCTTTGTCAGCGAAAAGCATTAGTTTCTTGGGGAGAGACAGGGGGAGAGAGGCTCTCTCTTTCTCACCTGTCTTTTCCCTTCCTCTTTCTCTAAGTTGTTTGTGCTTTTCTCCTTTCTCTTTTCATGCGTAGTTCTTCCACCAGTCGTCGTCCAACGACGATCTGACCGGGATCCGAGCCATCTTCTTCAGTTGGAATTCCAACCTCTCTCAAAGCCAGCCAAGGACAAAATGGACTCGTTGCCTGCTTTTGGCGTCGAAGAAGACCCGGGTAAGAACAGGCTTGCATGCTGCATTCTGCGGTGTGCAGCAGTCATGTACAGTGCTTGTGATTGTATGCCCTAAATCTGAGCTACATTTTTGGCAGGGGAAGGCGGCCATTCGAGCAGAGCAGTCCTCTTCTGAGCAGTGAGAATTAACTGCACGGCTGAAATTTGTGCAAAACCTAGGGCATCCATATCTTTCTTAAGCTGCGAGCACAAGCGAACGGCTCACATGTTTGGGAGCTTGAGCCGTCGGATGAAACTTGTGCATGGTTAAGAGGTTTAGACTCTCTTGCTTCATGACTTTGCCAACATGGACAAATGTCTTTAAATTTCAGGCTAAACGGGTCTGTTTTTTCTGTCTTTTGTCCATGACCGCAGAGAAATTTTTCACCTTGTATGAGAAGCAGTCGAACTGGTGTCGCATCTCGTACTATGAGCTGAACAGCAAAGTCGGTGAATTTGCATTCAGCAGCCATCTATCATCGGTGATTGTTGATGGTTTCATCGATCCTGAATTCACTGATAACCACTTCTCTGTGGGGTCTCTCCCGAATGTGCAGCGGAACAGCGCCATTGAGCGAACGCGCCAACACATCGGCAAAGGAGTCGGGCTGTACTGCGTTGGTGGGGAAGTCAGTGTGGAGTGCCTCAGTGAGAAGAGCATTTTCGTTCATTCTATTAGCCACAACCTGACGAAAGGCTACCATCTGAAGAGTGTCATCAAACTGAAGACTGGCGAGTTGGCTCGAGTCTTCAGCTATCAGCACTTTTGTCATGAGCTGCACCATGCTGCTTCTATTGACTTTGAGGCAGTGTTCAACCTGACCAAGCAGTGTCATGTGTGGATAAGCTTCGTGAAAGGATGGGGCGAGCTCTACCATAGAAAGAACATCACCAGCACGCCATGTTGGATCGAGGTTATCCTGAATGATCCCATGGTCTGGATTGATCATGTCCTTATGAGCATGGGGTCGCCGACAGCTCCTTGCACATCCACGTCATGATGAGTGAACCAAGAACCTAATCAAAAATCTGCGAGTAGAATGTCGAAAGGGTTTTTGCTCTCACTTCCGTCTCTCTCAGACCAGTTCTGATTTTTTTGTTGTTGTTTTTTTTGTTTTTTTCTTCCTTGCTGCTCACTTCTTTTAGTTGGCTTCTTTGTGCTGTGGCTTTGTCTCAGTCATGCAGATTTTCCTGCAGATTTCCTGCCTTTTATTCCATCTTTTCTACTGAGCTGTTTTAGTCCCTATTTTTTCTTCTCTTAGTAGGCCTTTCAAAAACCTGCAGGCTTGAACTTTGGTTTGCACAATGCACTGTCAAGATGTGATTTCCGCAAGCATGCAGTTCAGATTTTCTTTTATGTTCTTCTTGTTCAGAGCCTACTGGAAAATCATTCTCTGATCATGAACAGATTCTTTGAAGATTGAAGGTTTCATGATCCACTGACCGTGCTGCTGGTTTCATCAGCGAGAAGAAAGGGTTTTGCAGATCTATAGAAAATGAACGTTCCACCTGAGCTCAGTAACGAACCTTCTTCTACAGGCATTCTCCTAATTCTTTGAGTGGTCATAGGCATGTACGACTTTGAGGCAGAACGTTTCTTTTTCCGGGAAGCCTGGTACAAAAAATGTCTGGGTTCAAGGCAGTAGATCTATCCCGTTATCGACACTGTGTACGGCTTTAAATGTAGACACTGTAGTATGTCGTGTGGCTACTGACAGTATGTTGCGGCACTTTGATTCACTGAGTAGAAAAGCTTCCTGGGAACTGAGGAGCAGGGTTGGGGAGGATTGGAGGATATTTGATGAAGATACTGATTACTGTGAAAATCCCAAACGTATAATATGAAAATGGTGGCCACAAAATGGAGAGAGAGAGAGAGAGAGAATGGAGTGCAGTACTAAGGTCTCGACTGAATGGTGCATATATTGTGGGGCGTGCACAGAAAGCTGACCACAGAAGGATTCTGATGAGATTGGCAACCATTGACCTGGCTTGCGAGTCTGAATAAACAACATTTTAACTTACACTGAATTCTGCGTCCCGAAATAGTATTCCCTGTGACCTTCCTCCTGACACCATCAAGTGTTGTCTTGCAACACCAGCCCATAATATCATTGATCAGATCGTGAATCCCGTGCCGAATAGCTGGTCATATCAAGGATGGCGTCTTTAACTTTCTTTTACAGGTCAGTCCCCAAGCCCAAATTGTATCACTTCATTCTTTGAAGTTGACATTAGGCGCCGGCTGATCTTCAAAGAAATTCTAAGTGTTTCTGCAAAACCTTCTCATCCCACATTTTGAACTTCAATGCTGAGCATTGCACTATGTTGATATTCGGCAGAAATTTATCACTAAGGGATCTGAATGCTTGTAGTACTACATATACAAGCTGATCCTTTGACATGCAGCTGCCTTGTCTGGTTTTGATTGTTTCAAATCACCTCACGTCGCTAACAACTCTTCCTATGGATGACCAGACTCAAGTCAACGCACCTGTGTCCTCTCCACCATCACCCAGACAGTGACTGGGGCATGCCCGTGACGTTTCAGCTACGTTGTCCTAGGCCTGGCCCCTGGCCTTCCTCAGGCCAACAAGTAACGCACAATGGACTGCATGTGACATGGCTGGTGTCTGATGGACAGGATTTAATCTAATAGATTCGTGGCACACCTCTTGGCCAATCCTTTATTTCTTCGTCAGTATGCTCAGCTGATTATGCAAGATTTTGCTTGTAAGTTGCCGCAAACAGTACTAGCTCGCGTTAGGCCAACCGGTGCCAGCTTTCTGGCCGGTGGATGAATTTTGGTATCTCCAAAATTCCTGGTGGTAGTGATAGGGGTACTTGGCAGAATAATAATAATAATATAACCCCGGTCAGAAAGCTGGCAGCTGTTGGCCTAAGGGTGAGCCAAGCATGGACATTTGATTAGGCTGCGCCTGACTGTCTGGGGTGATAAGCATGAGATCCCACTCTAAACTCATAATTCTTGACTGCAAGATCTTCCAACTAACCCGCTCTGAGTGAAGAGACGAGAGGCTCACGTAATCCACACATGGACTGACTGCCAAACTCACACTGATTCCCAAACACAGGAAATGTCGACTCACCTCTCCCAGCAACGACTGCCAACGAACAGCTCACCACTCCTGCCCAGGACAGTTGCTTCACGGAATTCACTGCTCGTCAGCTGGACTTGAGTGAGCCGACGCACACACAAACTCCGCTTTTTATAACGAGCGAAACGCACGTGCGACGTCGGAGCACCATCCGTCAGGCGCCAATTACTTGGAATCCAGCAAGACGACATCCTAAGAAGCGTCCAAGAACCAACACGAGCCCGCCAGCCAGCCCAAACCACTACACGCCATTCCACTCCGGGCAGCAAAAGGGTCACCCGAGTCGCTGGCGCGGGCTGCCACTCTATAGGGGTCGCAGCAGCCGGAGAGGCAGCATGCCGTGAGGTATGCGGGTGAAGAGATGTGGAGTGGAATGGCGTGTAGTGGTTTGGGCTGGCTGGCGGGCTCGTGTTGGTTCTTGGATGCTTCTTAGGATGTCGTCTTGCTGGATTCCAAGTGATTGGCGCCTGGCGGATAGTGCTCCGACGTCGTACGTCCGCTTCGCTCGTTATAAAAAACGGAGTTTGCATGTACGTCGGCTCACTCAAGTCCAGCTGACGAGCAGCGAATTCCACGAAACAGCTGTCTTGGGCAGCAGTGGTGAGCGGCTGTTCGTTGGGAGTCGCTGCTTGGAGAGGTGAGTCGACATTTCCTGTGTTTGGGAATCAGTGTGGGTTTGGCAGTCAGTCCGTGTGTGGATTATGTGAGCCTCTCGTCTCTTCACTCAGAGGGGCTTAGTTGGAAGATTTTGCAGTCAAGTTGATGTACACCCGCAGAAACTTTGAGTTTCGTTATTATGCCCGCATAATTCTGTTCAGCGGACATAGCATGGGTTGGCTTCTCCGGCTGGTGGCATGCGGCATCTGCAGGATCTGGATGGCTATCTCACCTTTCAGGTGGGCCCGCGGTGGGAAGCGAGGAGTATCAGCCTACATCATGAAAGACAGAACTAACCGTATTGTCCTTTGTCCTCTCTGCCGTTTAGAATTTGCTTTTCCGCTCATGCATATGAGCAGCATCGGGCTTTGCGTTGCGGCCGACCGCAGGGAACAAGACTGAGTGGCAAGTTGGTTGTGTCAGGAAGCAAAATCTGCTTTGGAAAGAAGAGACGATGACGTCATCGATCACATGAATGCATGGCGTACCGGATAAATGTAAGGTGACTCTCGTCTGCTAGCCGAGCGATTTGCGTTGGTGCCGCACGTTCGAGTCCAAGTCTCGGCACGGAGTATGAGCTCCATTAAATTTTTTTCGATCAAAATCTGCTTTGCGAAAGAGAACATAACAGCTCGGAGTTACTGTTATAACTACATTGTATGTTGAGAATCAGTTCATAAGTTCTAGAAGTCCTCAAGGTTCCCACAAGTAAAAGTCTCACAGCTGAAGAGAAATTGAAGATTTTTTCGATGCTGCCGTTTCATAAGGTTAAGCATGCATAGCGGCTTGAAGACTGCTGACAAGATGAAGCATGCACAGCAGCTTGAAGACTGCTGAGAAGATTGAATAAACGGAGTTTCCTGACTGAAGTTAAGTGCGTTGTGCAATATTGTATAACATTGTGGAGAAAGTCTGGTTTGGGTTTGTAATGCCTTACGTTAGCAAGCTAAACAAAGCCAACAAGCGTGCGAACGAAACGCAGAGCCTGCAATGTCTGGGTCGCCTCCAGATCTGTCCAGTGGTTTCGGTGGATTTGACCTGATGTCGATATCCGGCCCGAATCGGAAGCCGGTGCAAGCACTTCGATCATTCGAACTGATGCCATGCGTGCAAGTGTGTTCGCCGATCGCGATCAAGCGTCATAGTTTGATGATCGATATCTGATCTGCGTATAGCCGATCACTTTCGAAACGCCACGGCCTGGAGAAGCGCGGAGTCGGGCGTTGTGCTGTGTTCCGCACGAAGGCCGTGTGATTAAGGCCTCGGACAGCACCGCGTCGACCTACCGCGTGCATAACGTCCGTATGGGCACGGCACATGCCCGTTAACCTCCGGAGTCGAGGCACGTTCACGGTCATCGAACGAGCGAGGTCAGGGCAGGAACGGTGAGGAGGTGAGATCGAGACCTGTATCACAAAGGGACGGGGAGAGAGCAAGAGAGTTGGTCCACTGGCGTCGTGAGGCCATTTTCTTTCCCGGACAAGAAAAGCAGAGAATGGCGGAAACCGTGCCCAAGCTAGCTCCGCCTCCTGGTCGTGGCACCACAGTCCGCCCAGACGACGTGACAGTTCAGCTTCAGATGATGGGGTTGGCAGACACAGACGCGCAGAAGCCTCTCCCGCAGGAGATGGTGGAATGGGGCCCTGAGCCTGATGATCTCGATGCCGAGCTGGCGATGGTAGAGAAAGAGCTCGCCCAGCTCAACACGCTGGGGATGAACTATGGCGCGACGGCAGAGTCAGAGGTTGTGCAGGCTGAAGGAGACTACGAGGTGTGGAAAGCGCAGCAAGAGAAGGCGCTGCTCGAGTTTGACCCGTTTCCGGACTACACGGTAAGCTGCTGGGTTTGAGGACGAGCCTTTGCTCAGCGAGGACAACGACGGTCCGGGAGAGGTTTGCTCTTCCGGGGCGCGATGTGTGTCTCGGATGAATGGGCTGGCAGCTTGGTCTAGGAGAGCGACGGCATAGCTGCACAGTCATTCGTCCAAGGCCGCACTTGATGACATCGTGTGTCAGTTTTATCATGCTGTATGTTGTTCATTGTGTCGTTTTCTTTTTCTTGTGACAGAAACTTCCTGAAATGCAGCCGCCTGCGGCAGCCCAGCAAGCTGCCCAACCTTCGACGATGCCGGTCAGTCCAGGCGTCGACGCGAGGTTCAGTAGCTACGGCGCCCTGGCGGCGGACACGCAAGCTCTCAGGTTCAACCAGGCCCCCGCTGCTCAGCCAGCCGCTGGCGGTGCTGCTGCCCAACCTCAGGGTGCTTGGCTGGAGTTCGAGAGCCCCTTCGCGGCGTCAGTCGAGCACACACCTGCCCCGACTGTGCAAAGTCATCCCGCAGCTGCAACTACCGACGGTAAAGTAGCTCGGGGTTTTACTGGCACACGAAAATCCACGTGACATGAAGGCCTGTACAACCATGAGAGACTGCCGGCTTTGAACATCGATACTCTGCATGCTTTTCGAATGTATTTCAGGGCTGTAGGAAGAACAGACACCAGCCAACAATTCCCTTTTAATGCTCTAGTCAAACCTCTTCTCTTCCTTTTTTCGCCATTCATTTTCTCTGTCATTCACTCTTCTCTTCCCCCTCCCTTCTCTCTCTTTTTTTACCTCTCTCTCTCTCTGCTACTCTCTCTTTCTCCTCTCCCTGTCCCCCCCCCCTTCTCCTCGCCCGACAGCTCACC
>JAOWAR010163676.1:0-10291 GCA_028571005.1 Clathrina lutea
AAGAACCTTTTGATTGTTGATGTCTGTGTCTTGGCGGAATGCACAGAGAAGTCGCACTCCAAATCAAAAGCCCCTTTGTCAATCTGCAAGATTTTTTGTAGGGTATAATCTAGAAAGAAAGTGAAAGCATGAAAGGTATATTATAACAACCGCCAATAAAGCTGATAACAACCTATCTTTTAAAGCAAACACGAGAGAGAATTCGTCAGGAATTTGGTGCTAACCTTCACAACGGAAAAGCAGTTGGCACATATGTACCTTGTTCTGATTTGGCACATTAAATTATCAAGTCCCATGAAAACTTTTGCATGAAATACAACATTAAAATTCACAAACGCTCATAATCCCTACCATACTTACATTGGTTGCCTAAACTTCACAAAAAGCCATAAGGTTGTTGCATTTCAATTGCCTCTAGCTCATGTAGCCTAACCATTGTTTTTGAAGTTCTCATATCATGCCTCTACTTAATCAAACAATGACAAGAACAATATTATAATGCAGTGTATCATAATTCAGGAATCCAAGCATACTGCTTGATTAAAAATTCAGACGATGTCTCACACCTCATACACGATGTAAACCAAAAAAGGCGAGTTCATTCAGCACGCACGTATGACTTTAAAACACTATACACTAACCTTCCTCACAAAGAGTTGAAAGAAAGAACCCCTCGACTGATTACCGATAGTTTTAGCGGTCTAGGCATGCAATCCATTGCAGTAGATCAACAGTTCAATGCAATTTGGACTAGCTCAAAACGTCGTACCTGGCTCCTTCTTTCTTCCCAAGAAGATATTAGCATGCTTAACTTCATTTTAGACAACGTTTTCATTCAAATTTGTAGCAATGTTTTTAAGCAAAACATAGGCATACCAATGTGAACTAATTGTGCTCTTCTTTTGGCTGAACTTCTTTTGTATGACTATGCGAGAATTGCGATGACAAAATTTTTCAGATCACAGAACACACCTAAACAACAAACTCGATGAAAGTTTGTAGAAGCTGAAAATCCGTGCCGAGACCGGGACTCGAAACTGCAGCACCAAATCACCTAGCAGACGAGAATCACCTGACTATACACTACGCCATCACATCATCCTCAAAAAGGATGGGGAATGGCGCAGTTTCTAGGTCGGGCTATCTCATCCACACAGGAGTCCGCGTTAATAGTAAGCTACTCAGAGGGCCGGTTGGTTCGAATCACGTTGACATGCTAACCGTCCGGCACTCCTGTCGCTACTGCCATCTTTCGGACCGCGGACTCCCGTGTGGACAAGATACGGCCGACATAGAAACAGCGCCATTGCCCATCCTTTTTGAGGATGACATGATGGAGTAGCGGATAGTCAGGCGAATTTCGTCTGCTAGGCGATTTGGTGCCGCAGGTTCGAGTCCCGGCTCGGATTTGAGCTTCTACAAACTTTCATCGAATGTGTTTTTCTCCGCGCGGTCACCTCTTCTTCGATACCAACCACAAATGCTTGAATTCACAAAAGGATATAGAGGACTAAATTAGTGTCAATAACCCTGAATTTGAAGAATGTACGAATAAAGTATATCCAGCTGAGCTTACCCTTAAAGACCACACTAACATATAGGAAAGTTGCTTACTTGAATCGTCTGGTTATGATCAACGATGGTCAATTGACTTCATCATTGTATGATAAACGGCGACAATTTTCTGTGTCCAATACAGAATTACCCACACTTAGATGGTAAAATTCCTTGCATGGTAACTTACGGTGTATTTGTCAGTCAATTTGATCGCTTCGCAAAAGCATCTGATAGCTATTCAAACTTTGTGGAGCTAAACAGGCGATTGAATTCTTCCTTGCTCCAACAGGGATTTAAAGATAGACTGCTCTGTCGCAAGTTCAAAAAGTTCTTCAGGAATCATTTATAATGTCATTATGCGTTACTCTCGATCTGTCACCGAACACCTAGGCAAACGCATCGATAATCAAGTCTTATAAGTCAGGTTTGCAACTACCCACCGAACTAGTTGCGACGGATGATGACCTCCACTGACTGATTATCTCTTCACTCGTGTTCCTTTGGCGCTTTTTCTTCTTTTGTTTTCTTTAGATTTTTTCTATGTTACCAACTCACTAAATTTTTTTATTCTCTTTTTTATTGTTATTTATTTCTTTTTCCATTTACTTCTTTTTGATCTTCTGATTTTCTTTACTTTCATGTTAATTTCATTTTAAAATGACATCTTTCTTGCTGGGCGAGTTGTTGAAGCCTGACAAAGACCAGGGGAATCCTGGTCGAAACGTTGCAGCCAAAGGAACGGTTTCGTGGTGCTGGTGACAAGAAAGGTTGATCAAGAATTTCATTTTTATTTTTTCCTTCTATTTTAATAAAAATTTTCATTACTTACACGTTTGGTTTATTATTTATGTTTTTCTTTTAATTTCTGTTTCACTTTATATCTTTTTAGCTTTAGTTTCATAGTAATTTATTCCTTTTCCCCTCTCTCTTTGAATGTTTAGGTTTTGGTATGTCCTGCTCTATCCGACCTTCCCGTTCATGTCCCTCGCTCTCGGACCTTGCTGGAAGTGCGTACGCCGGGATTGCTGCCAAGCTACCTACATACGCTGGAGCTGGCCTCTTCTCGCACCATAAGGGCGCCGTGACTTCGGATTTATAAATGATTGAGTTTGATAGCCGTCGGCGGTCAGACACTATCTTCTCTTCTCCTTTTCTCTCACCTGTTTTTGCTTAATCTGGACGGCAACGGGACCGTTGTCATCCTTTAGTGCCCTATCCTGTCTTGATATAAGTCCCCAAACAGGTGGGCATCGAACTGTCTAGCTTTCTTGTAGGATTTCTTTCCCGTATCGGGATGACGGTGACTCAACTTAGGAAACGGGCCTTCTGTTGCTCATGTAACTTTGTTTTTGCTCGCTGGTAAGGGAGTCACATTTCACCTTGCCCCGTCTGGTCAAACGATATTTTATGTCAATTCTTGACACACACACGCACACGCACAAACACAAACACACATACACACACATGTACATGCGCCTACCTATGTCACGTGTGCACCTGCCTTTCACATACATGTACGTCGTTCTAACACATACCCCTTACTCTCCCACAATTAACCCCTGCAGCTGATCTCAAGCATCCCTTTTAAAAAAGGAAAAGCCAACTAGACCAGTAAGGTAGAATCCAAAACCACTAACTTCTCTGTTTGCATGTGCTAGACCTGATTACGAACTAAACGTGATCTGTTCTCGCCATTCCTGTCATTTACTATGCTCAGCATTCTACCTACCCCTTTTGTCTGTCATTAATGGAATGTACTAGACTTTGATTGAGACAGTAAACCTGTAGACAATCAAGAAAAGATAAAAAGAGGGAATTGTTTCATGTTCACAATAGAAAGCGAGATTAAAGGATCATGCTTTTTTTTTATACTAGCTGATCCAGTAAGTTCACTGATTAATGATTGTCTTCCATATGTCTCAAAGTTACGACCTCTTTTCGACTGCTTTGATGATAAACTGGCTTAAGCCTAAGTCTGTCGCTAAATTTCCCACGTGTCTTCACATTCATATACGGTGGAGATAAATGATAGAGTTAAGAACTTCAGGCATTTCCACAGATTGTTTTGCACGAGGGATGTGTATCCTATCAGTGCAAGTGACAATGACCTGTAGCGTTTGAACTTTCCTCCACTTCCGCTTAATACTTCGGGTAACCTTTTGAGAAGTTCAAAGCGCTACGATTGTGTTTTGTCAAAGTATCAAAAGACAGGCAAGGCGATGGATTCACCGAGGAGGACATCTTCCAGTCCCCCATCCTTCCCCATTTTGTATCCAAGGCTTTCCTCATGATGAAATTCGTAACGGAAAAGCCCAATCTCCCAACGGGGAAAGAAGTGAGGTAAGAACGAAGAATTTGCCCTCCTGAAACAGCATCCAACTTTAGCTGAAAGATCAGTCCGACGAAGAGCAATCATGTACTCGCCTTCACTTCTGACAAGTTTTTACCAACCATTCCCGCCCAAATCTGTGCAGCAGAATGGAGAAAATCCTGACCAAGCTTAGCAGCGGTAGACTCTCTTCCGTCCTTTTTGCAGCTTCCTCTACAGAAGGTCAACCTCCCGGCATTCGGATCGGGACTGCGCTGATAGCCAGGTTTGGTGTACCGATAAAATGGAAGAGATTTAAAAGGGGAACATTAGTGGAAGGGTGTATCCTCCACAAATCGTTAGAAACGCTTCAAAATAAGGCGGGGTGAGGAAGATTTATGCACTAGTGCTCTCCGAATGCTGATGCCCAGTCACGGTTTCGCGCTGCGTGGAGGTGTTCTCGCATGCGGTCGTGAAGTTTTCACCCGGCCATGCCAATGTAGACGAGGCCACAGAGCTCGCAGGTGGCTTTGTACACCACAGATGACATTCTGCAGATGCGAGGGGCGTGGCACGCTGTGCTTTGGCATTCTTTAGCATCTGATTTACTCTTGCGCTTCGAAAATTCCTTGAGAGACTGACCGCGGTAATTCACCAGGCGTCACAGTGCCGGATGCCGTGTTTCCGTCAGATGCCTGAGACAGCGCGGTTGAACGAGCTCGTAAGGAACGGTAGCCTCAGGGAAAACGGTGTTGGTTGTGAGGTACGCTTTTTCCGGTAGTCTGATTCGATCCATTGGCGAGGGTATCCGTTGTCTAAGAGCTTCGTTGTGGTTTTACCGGCGATGGCCCCAGCTCGATATTCGTCCGAGGAACAGAGATAGTCACGCTGTATCTCGTTCCAGATGACAGCTTTCTTAATGGAACCTGGAAATTCAGGGTGATGTTTTTGCTGGCAGCTTTGCTGAAAAGTTTTCTTCCGCATGTACCGTTTGCAGTAATCCTCATCTTGATATCCAGGATAGGTAGAAGTCCTCGTCGTCTGGAACTTCGAGCTCGAAATTGATAGGAGGTGACGTCTGTTCAACTGAGAGAGCATGTCCAGGGGTCCATGGAGCAATGTATGATTGTACTGACATCACCAACGTATCGAACATATATAATCGGGGTCGGCTTCAGCTCTTGATAAATAAACATTCGCTCAAAGTGGTCCATGACGGTGATGGCGAGTGCTCCACTCAGCCGGTTGCCCATCGCCAGACCTCGGACTTGCTTATAGAGGCCGTGGTGTTCACATTTGAAAATGTTGTTGTCCAACAGAAGACAAAGGCGCGAAGAGTTCTGACGGCAGGATGTCAAAGGTGCACAGTTTGTATTAGAAGTTGGTTCGTCATTAGCTGCACTTTTCAACAAATCGCTGTCATCTAATGTATTTCTAATTTCCAACACTATGGAAAAAAGCAGTATGATAGCACCAATTCTGAAAACTGGGAAAAGCGCATCAAGCCCTCAGTCCTATCGACCAGTTGCGCTGCTGAGCTGTGACGTTAAGTTATTTGAAAAGCTAGACCATGCGGAACTATTTCACCACTGCCTCAACAATCATGTGATTCCTGACAATCAGTTTGGTTTCTTGCCTCTGCGTTCTGCGGAGTGGCAGCTTCTTACCGTTGTAGAAAACTGGCATGCAGCCGTGGATTGTCATCGCTGCGTTCATGCAGCTTTCTTGGATGCTGCTAAGGCTTTTCACCGTGTCCATCATACACCACTTCTAAGGACTCTTACTCAAGTTGGAGTTCAGGGTAATACTTTGACATGTTATCTAAGCGGAAGGACTATTGCAACATGCGTCAGGGGTGCATTATCAGCTCAATCTGAAATGACATCTGAGGTCCCTCAGGGTTTCGTACTCGGCCCTCTTCTTTTTATTGTGTACTTCAAGGGGATACCCAAAGCTACTGCAGCTAACTCTGCTCTCTTTGCCGATGACACTATGGTCTTCGATAAGGCCTGCACTGGAAAGCGAAAGTCCCCATGCTGCAATCTGGAGGTGAGTCTTTCTTCTCTCTGCCAGTGGGCAAGATCAAATAAAGTTGTATTCAACGCACAAAAGTCTGCAGTGCTCCTTACTGGAGCAAAGCCAGGTCATGAACCCTCCTTTGTTTCCATGAATGGCACACCCCTTCCCAGCGTATCTGACACAATTCATCTTGGTGTTACGCTAGCATCCAATCTCCGCTGGACAAAGCACATCCATAACTTGGTTGACCATACCTCTGGAAAACTTGCTCTCCTGAAGTCTTTCGCCTATCGTCACAAGCTTCCGGCAGTTGTACTGAAGAAGTTTTATTTAAGCTTTATCAAGCCTAAGCTGGAGTACTGCAGTGCAGTTTGGGCTGGAGGGAGTCGTCACGACCTGCTAAAGGTGGAAAATGTGCAACTGAAGGCTGCAAGGGTAATTGCTCAGGAGCGTGATGGTCAAGTTGCTTTAATTCTCTTGGACCTTCCTACTCTAGCATGGCGTCATAGGGAGCACTGCTTGTAGCTTTTGTGGCTTCTGCCAAATGGTCAAGGCCCACCAGGTCTGCTCTCATGTCTGCCTTCTTCTGCCGTGAGAAAAACACCTGTTTCACTGTGCAAGGCACCCTCTTTTCAGTTTCCTCGGTCTCTAAGCTCTCGACACCTGTCTTCTTTTATGTGTTACGATTCCTATATGGAATAACCTGCCTTCAGATGTCGCCAAGTCTGGCTCTTTTTCTGCTTTCCGTGTTGCCCTGCATAGTCACTTTACCAAAGATAGATTCATGTTTGGTCTTTAGTCTTTTTCTGTTGTTGATTTTTCCTTTATTTATTTATTTTTTTTTTTTTTGGGGGGGATAGCTTTTGCTACTATTAATTAAAGCAATCCTCAAATGATACAAACAGTATTAATAATAATAGGGATAATAGTTCAGCCCTGCACCGATCTCAGCTCAGCTACGCCTCGCGCGCGCAAGCCGATCGAAGCTAGGCGCAGGTGGATGTACTAATTTGTGGGAAAGGAATATGGGATCATAGCGGGTCAAAAGTCTGCTTACTCGTCGAGATATCCGGTCGAAGGACAGCCAGAAGCTATCTCTTCTCTATCCGGCACAATACTGACCGATGTTTATATTGGGTGCGTTGCGCACTTTCATTGTAGGCATCCAAACGTGGACGCTTGGCTATGCCGAAAGTGTATATGGTCAAGGACGGTTGGGCAAATAAGCCTGCGGTGGTTCCTTGGGCATGCCAGTAGTTCGATCTTTTGCTAAGGTTCTGGCGTTTACACGTTCTGGAAAAATATGTCCAGATTTTTTGGACGTCAAGTCATAAAAAAGGAGTGCTTTATTTTCTTTTGTTGCTCATAAAGTTTTTCAGTCGTTTTTGTGTTGAAGTGTAAAGAATAAAATTTTAATCAACTAAGTTTATGAATACAACAGAAAAGAAAGCAGCCTGTCCTTAATGATAGAGAGTGAGATCTTTTCCAGCTGCACTGAGAGACCACATACACATGGCACAAAGTTTGAGAAATGCTAGAAATCTTCCAGCAATCATGCAGCCCGACAAAATTAGTCAGAGGAAGCGTGCCATTACATATCCATCACCGGATCTTTAAATTTGCGAAGAGAAGAGAGAACAACGCATTGGTATAGCTGGATGAATCAACAGGAAGGTGCACAACGTCACGGTTGAAAGCCAAAGTATCCAGACCAAAGAAGAAAATAGAATATAGTCATCATTGAGTTTCCTAGCCGGTGCTATTACCATGGGCAAACATGTTCAGACGAGCGGTATATACGCAACTGTATATGATTGCCAGTTGAAACGATCTGGACAAAATTGTGCTCACCATAACATTATTTATCTGGATTAATATCATCGATGGATATCTGGAAATCAGAAATAAGGATGTTGGTAGTTTGCTGACTGAAAGCCCATCCTGAGAAGGAAAGAAGAACGTTAACTGTTAGTCATTTTGCCAGGTGGATTCGTGAAACTTGAGCAATGCTGAAAATTGAAGTGTGGAATTTGACTTTGATTTGCAGATCCTATCTTTTTTCTTTCTTTCTTTCTTTCTTTCTTTCTTTTTTCTTTCTTTCTTTCTTTCTTTCTTTTTTCTTTCTTTCTTTCTTTTTTCTTTCCTTCTTGTGATGGACATAGTCAAGTGGACAGAGATAGAAGGGTAGATCGCCCAAATTGGGCCTAAAATGACCAAGATATGGTTCTTCAAACTTTTGCAGTTGCCTGGCTATTTTTAGATTTATCCCAAAACGTGCATATGAGCAGACGGCGTTCAGGATCTCGGATCGCGGAGTACCCATACGTACACATGGGGCTGCTCAGAGATTTTGTCATGCAAAAGAGCGTGACATATATGATAACTGCGTGACATTGTACATGTGTACCATACACTCTACGCAGACGCGACAGCCTAGCCTATACTATAGCTATACTATAGTACATGATAGTATGCGTCGCGTCGTCTCTTGTTGCGTGATGAGACGCGGTCACGCGGCGCGATCAACTGAGGCTATCGGCTGGCTATCGATATATCACGGCCAGCCTAAGGTGCCAGGATCCAAGCACCTGAGAATCGGAAAGACGCAGCCAGCTGCAGGCGAGCCCCTGTCATCGAAACCTGCGGTCGAGACGTGGTCGTTCCACTTGATTTATGGACGATGATCGCAACGTCCTTCCTGCTTCGGAAGTGGGGGATTCATTCGGATCGGGTGACGAGGTAGTTTCCCAGCCAGTCGCTCTCCGAGAAGATCTAGAAGGCAGCTTACTCGACCAAGAGGAGGCGTCGCAACTCCGCACCTATCGACGGCGATGGCTGGTCCTTCTCGTCGTGGCCGTTGTCGCGTTCGAAGAGGGCTGCGTGTGGAACACGTGGGGACCGATTGCTCAGTCGGCAGAGTTCGTCTTCGACTGGACGGAGGGTCACATTGCGTTGCTCGCCAACTGGGGCTGCATAGCATACGTACTCGGAGCGCTGCCTTTGTCTTGGGTACTCGATTTCAAAGGTGGGATGATGCGCTGTGCAGGAATGCACGTGCGCCAAACATTAAACATATTTTTCGGACGTCGAGTTATGATACAGAAATAGTTCTTTTTTCCTTTGTTACTCACGAAGTTTTGCAGTAATTTTTTGTGAAGTGTAAAGACTAAATTTTAAAATAACTGGATAGTAAATTATATGAAAAAAGCAGCCTGTCCCTGAGATTAGAGAGGTTAGGTCAGTTGTACACGTCGAAAGTCATGACTCAGCTCGAGTCCCAAAATTGAATCGTCTCGGTCTCATGAGAAGTAAGGTTATTTGTGTGCATGTGGGACATGGTTGTCTTGATGACAAAATGGCTGGTGTTACGTTGCATCACTGATTGAAGGCCGCAGGACCACAACGCCAGCTGACTTGGTCGTGGTCACGACTCAGGCCTCCCTGAGTTGTGCTTCGGAATGCTCTCAACGGCTTAGGTTTCCAGCCAAACAAGCAACGCACCCAGACCTTGACGTGGAACTCGAGTCCAAAGCCAGTCACAACTCATCTAACCTCTCTATTAACAAAATGATAGAGAGTGAGATCTTTTCCAGCTGCATTGAGAGACCACATACACACGGCACAAAATTTGAGAAATGCTAGAAATCTTCCAGCAATCTTGCAGCCCAACAAAATTAGTCAGAGGAAACGTGCCATTACATATCCATCACCGGATCTTTAAATTTGCGAAGAGAAGAGAGAACAACGCATTGGTGTAGCTGGATGGATCATCATGAATATGCACAACGTCATGGTTGAAAGCCAAAGTATCCAAAACGTTGAAAAAAAGAAAATAAAAAACAGAAAAATCATTGTCATCAATGAGTTTCTAACTGGTGCTATAACATTGGCAGACATGTCCGGGTGAGCAGTATACGCACAACTGTATAAGATTACCGGTTAACACCACCTAAACAAAATTGTATCCACCATAACATTTATCTGGATTAATATCATTGATGGATATCTGGAAATCAGAAATAAGGATGTTGGTAGTTTGCTGACTGAAAGCCCATCCTGAGAAGGAAAAGAGAACGTTAACGGTTAGTCATTTGTGAGTATTGCCAAAAAATTACGTGTGAAATTTGATTTTAATTTGGAGAGGCTTTTTTTTCTTTGCTCTTCCTTCTTACAATGGGTATAGTGAAGTGAAGAAAGATTAAATGGAATGGTTGATGTGGATTGAGGTTTGGTTGCATGGATTAGCAATGTAAGTTGTGTTCATGTGTTTGCGTGTGTGTGTGTGTGTGTCAAAAAATGTAGCATAGCAACGTAGGACCAAAGGGAAAGGTGAAATGTGTGTGTGTGTGTGTGCGTGCGTGCGTGTGTGTGTGTGTGTGTGTGTGTGTGTGTGTGCGTTCGTGTGTG
>JAOWAR010163687.1:0-10291 GCA_028571005.1 Clathrina lutea
GTTGTGTCAAAGTTGTCCATACGACTTGCCCTTTCAAACAAAAAAAGAGCTAAGCGATACCTCATCTGGTCGCGAAAATCACTCCAAGGGGGGGGGGGGTCCTGCCTTAAAGGCTCAAGATCGAGAGCGGGTTAACTACCCGTAGGATGGTGGCTAAAACAGAAACAAAAACTAATAATAGAAAGCAAAGAAAAAAGAGGCGCGCGCAGTGACGCACCGATCTTGACGTGATCGAGTTTGGCCACACCGTTTCACCAGTGCAAAATGAACAGCGCGTGTGCGGTGGCGCCGGTGGTTTTGGCGCCGCTTCATTCACGCCTGGCCTGGCTTGGGTTGAATCGATCAATCCCAGGCCCAGGGTAGGCGCGATTAATATATTCATAAATTCCCTATGTTTTTTTTTCTCGCGATTTCGTATGCACGGCAGACATCGTGAATGCAGGATTCTCCAGTCAGCCCGAGTTTTCATATTACTTACTATACCAGTGCTGAGCAGCAGCTACGTGTACTATTGGGCTCAAGTTAGAAAGAGGGAAGAGTTAGCATGGACTGCAAATCATTGCACAGTTTGGGTGCTGCATTTCAATCTGTTAATCATGTCCCACCCAATCTGTTAATCATGTCCAACCCAATCTAAGCGAGTCAGCGAGCACAGCAAAAAGTCCGGAAATACAAGAAAAATCATCAAAAGACCAACATTAAATTTACTGAATACCACTACTACGAAATGAAATGGATATCCCTCTTGTCCAGCAAGCGGCTCGTCTCAGTAATGTCTTTTACCCGTATATCATGAACGTGATGTGCCAATACTGCCCCCTGTCTTGTGACCATCCGCATCTCACCATTCCTGGCCCGGATTTTGGCGGCATTTCCTCCATGGGGCTATTCTTGCCTGGATTCGTGTCACGGGGGGCTCCAGTCGTTGCTTCAACACCTGACTCCGGCACACCTAGGCTGGTGACAATCGCTGCCCAGTTGGGCGCACTAGCTGATAGGCTTCGGTTTCGCATTCTCCTAGTCGTTGCTCCCTCTTTGCAAAATCGAGCAAAGTGCGGCAAGAACAAGGTCGAAGTTTCCACGTTCATCCCACCTTAAATGTGCAGCAAAGACATACAGCAGTGACGCAGCCTCCCTGTTAGACATGATCTCATGTATATGGCCAGCATTCATCCACAGAAACAGTGGAACCCACACAGGAAAGACTAGACTATTGGCCTCTTTGGTCATAAATCACTGAGCTAATGACGACAATACCGAACATTCCTGAAAATGTGTTTTCTCAGGATGGCATGTATGCATTCTTTAAATTTTCTTGCCAAAGAAGCACCTTCAGCCTAAAGTTTGTTTCTCTGATGAGGCCCATTATGCCTTGTTTTTCTCCTCATGATCACAATTCCAGAAAACAACTCAAAAGTTATCTTAATGCAGCGCTTGCCAAAAGCAAGTCCTACCGAGTGAGGTACTCGTGCATGGATCTCGATCGAGTATCAACATTAAGCACACAAGTATATCCTAACAACACTAAGCGCACAAGTATCATTATATGTTAATGTACTGCACACTTCGCAGAAAAAAGAAAATGCTCCTTGGATTACCAGAGTTCTTCATGGATCATGCCATTGACCACTCGAATCCCACACCGCACCGCGGCGTTTGAATGAAACCAACTACTTCCCATGTCATGATCAGCTGCTCCATGTGTTCAGTGAACATTTTAAGTCATGAGAAAAGTTGAGGCAAGTTGGCAAGTGTGAACACCGGCTGCTGCCGAATGGCAGCACCAAAGCATGACAACAATACAATAGCAACATCCGTCGTGCATATCACTGTGTACAATAGCAACATCCGTCGTGCATATCATTGTGCTGAACATTCAGTGTATGGACCTATGCACGAAGGCCATATCCGTTGAAATTACACCGTCATGCACTTGAAGCCAGATCCCAACAAACATGAACAGTACGAGCATCCAGCACTCAACCACCCGGGTGCACTATCTCCACAAATCAATAGCAATCAAAATGGAGCTCCTTCACGTTTACCCGCAAAACCATATGCAAACATCCTTTCTCGCCAGCCACTTCCCACGGCCCAAGGGCGGATATTCCCCAAAGAGCGGGAAACAAACCTCACGCTGTAGTCCTTTTGTACATTTACCTGCCCATGCGCACAGCTGCAACCATATCAGTTCATCAACAAAGAACACCAGACAAGGCCAGGCATGCCACCAAAGCCTGATTGTAGTGATCGAGGTCAGTACTCCTTCAACTGTGAAGGCCAAATAGCACAGATTCAAGAAAGAAAAAAAGATGCGATGGTTGATATACACTGCATACAAAACCAGACAAAAGAAACTAGGTCATCAACACTCGCCTGTACATCATGATAAACAAGGATGGTAAAGCACCTTGAAACCTCACTTCAAGAGAAAGAGACAAAAATACCAAAAAATGCTTCACTTGCACACAAAACAACCAGTCTGCTACTGTTTGTCTGAAAACCATCTTCACCAGTGCGGTTTACATTTGAGCGTGCAACAGTGTTTTATTTACGTTTTGTTTTTTTGTTCCTTCCAATTGTCCTTGTTCTTGCCTTCAGCTGCATTTCCTGACTTGTTACTTCTTCACAGATGTAAAAAGAAAAAATATATCAGATCAGACGTTAGGAGAAGATTTCTTCGAGGACTTTCCCTCTCATGAACTTCCCAGCCTGCAGGCCGAGAGCGTGGAGAGCAGTCGGCGCAAAGTCCAGATCATTGGAAGCCTCTGAGATGTGGTGGCCCACCTTAACTGATGGGCCCATGAACAGCGCCGGAATATACATATTGCTCTGGCTGAACATGCCATGGTGGTTTCGCCAGCCGCCGTGATCAGCAGTGACTATCACCAAAGTTTTTTCTGATATACCGGCTGTCTCCAAGGCAGAAAGCAGATTTCCCAAGAGAGCATCAACATTCTGAAAAGCACAAAAAGCGAACAACAACAACAACAACAACAACAACAAGATAAGATAACTGGAATAGCGACCCCTGACAGTGTTGAAATATTACCCTTTTGTAGTAGCGCGAAAGACAGATTTCGGGCTTGGTGATACTCCACATCACTTTGAAAACAAAACTGAGCAAAAAGCATCTTCACATAAGAAAGAGCGCTTCTCCTGAGAAGGAGCAATGAACAAAAATTCTAACCATTTCTGATCACCACGAGGCTTCGCTCGATCACGAACAACCTTTTTGACACATGGCAACAAATCAAATTAGATCTTCTGACACAAATGCACTCAGGCTCCGACTCTGCATCTCAATGCAAAAAGTCCAACAAATCAAAATCGGTGCAATGACGAGCAACAGGCTTATGCTTGCGAAACTTCATATTCAGTGTTAGCCGGCCCATCTGATGGTACCAAATTGCAAAAACTTCACTGTGACAAAAAATTAAAAAACCGCACCGTGTGAGAAACAAGGACATTAGACTTTTCTCTTGGGAAAAAATATAGGAGGGGCACCAATTATGGCAATGAGAAGGAAAGGGAGAGAGAGGGAGAGAGACAGAAACAGAGAGTGAGATTACTCACCATGGCAGCTTTGTAGTAGAGCTCACTTCCCCAGTACGAGTGGTGGCCAGACTCATCAATATCATTGAAATGAATGAACATCAGGTTGGGCTTGTGCACCGTGATAAAGTGCACCATCTGGTTTTCACAGAGTGCTAAGGGCGACGAAAATGGCACGAAGGAATTGAAGGTAGCTCAAGTGGAAAAGGAAGGCTAGCCACTGCCTTCTACTCATATGGGAGGCTACCTGATCTACCAAAGCCTTCATTGATTTGTCTTCTTTTCTGTAGGGCCTTCTTCGTCAGCATCAAGACAGTGGTTAACGTGCCTGGCATTGGCAGCCGAACAGAAATCTCAGCATGTTCCACATCATATGACAATACAAATGATCTCATAATACCCTGATAATACACACAACATCAAGATCATAGACATCAATACACATCATCTTAGTACTCGTGATCTCATAACAAAACACAACATCTCATGACGATCATATGCTTACACGTGATACTTATGATGATACACATGATGAATACAAATGACCTCAAGATGTACGTGGTGTCATGAGAACTGCTCAGACGATTCTTCCTACACTGCATACCACTGTTCCACAACATGCCCACGAAACCAAATAGTTTGTTCTAGCCGTAATTCCGTCTTATTTTTCTAGACGAGACCTGACAACAAAGTCAAACCAGAACATTCCATGAAAAAACACGGAAGGTAGATCTACAGTACTCAATTTCAAGAAAGGCCTTCAAGAATTGAATCCCTTGCACAGGAACTCAGCAGTAGTCAACGGACATTTAAATTCATGCAAAGCAGCTCAAAATGGCATTTTTCCACATACTCAGACATGAAGGTCTGTTTAAAGCTCGAATAAACCTCTCCCCAAACCGAAATTTCTGGTCGGGCATTGTTCCGAAAATCGTTCATGAACAAGCACAAGGAAAGGATACAGCCTCGCCGGTGGGTTCATCTTTTTCGTCTCCTTTGAAGAAATCGTCACAAGTCTTGTTTGTGCAAAGATATCCGATCCAATCCCAGCTGACCGCCACCGCAGTTTTCACGTCTGGATTCTGAAGTTTGGCTGATGCCCACATCGCTTCCGGAACCTGGAGAGGCACAGCAACAGAGAATTTACACACCATGCAGATTCTGAAAAAAAAAGAGAAAGTGCAAAACTGTATCTGGGCACAAGGTCAAACACCCATAATGTATTCTCGAATCAGACAGTCCATCTGCAAAACTGATCATCCAGTCCGAATTCAAATATACAAACCTGGATAGATAAGGCATGAGCGAGAGGTTAATCACAAAGCATTTTCCGTTTTGTGGATGCCATTTCTGAAGGCTTTTCTTTTTACTTTCCAGTCTGACAGAGGAAAGACGAGAAGACGTTTTTAATAGGCACCTCAGACCAACACTCCCTTGTCCAGCATTCCTATCGCAGCTGAAATATAGTGACACCTTTTCTCGCGCATGTTCCAAGCAGCCACTTAGTAAGGAGATGCATGATGAACACACCGTAAGGAAGGCACTATGCAATCTTCACCGGGGAAAAAAAAAACAGCTCCCTGGCGTGAAAAACAACGTTCAAGACAATGAAAACTCCAACAGACCAATAAGACCATTAAGCAACAGTCCCGAGTAAACATTTATAAAAAGCAACCCAATGAAAGATGACCAATGAAAAGACAAAAAAGGGAAAAGAAAACAAAACAAAACTAACAACAGTCTCTGCCTGTCTGAAATGTCTGGCCATCTGCCTATTTCGCTTTTTAACAAATTCCTCACTTTGCCTGCTCCAGAGATGGGAGGCATCTGCTCCACAGTGGTGTTACTGCCTGGGTTGTCCCAAGACGGCTTCCAGTCGTTATTGGTCACACCGGACTCCGGAATGCCTAGGCTGCTGGTTATGGCAGCCCAGTTCGGCGCACTGACCGATGGGTTGCGGTCACGCATGCGAGTCGTGAACGAGCCTTTATTGAAGAAGCGATTGAAGTGCGGCAGGAACGAGGTTGAATTCTCTAGATACATGCCGCCTGCAACAAATGGGTCGGAATATAGGAGAAAGAAAATGCACAAAAAAAGACAGAGAAAACGCCGATGAAACAAAATACAAAACTTCACTCGTTTACAACATGGAGGCCATGGCATGATGCACTTCTGACATGGAGACAATTTCACGGAACAAGCAGAAACACATAATGCCTTTTGACAAAACACATGCTGAACTTTCGAAAAACTAAGTGTAAACAGTATCCTGGGGGAGTTTGTTTTCCAATATAGTAAAAAGAGAACATTTTTAAAATATCGAAAACAGTGATTGAGGTGCTGCAACAACAGGTGGCATTGCGCACGCGTGTGTGCATGCATGCATAAAAAATAAAATACAAAAGGAAAGAACCCATTTCACATCAAGCATGCAGAAAGACAGACAGAAAGACAGAGAGACAGAGAGAGAGAGAGAGAGAGAGAGAGAGAGAGAGAGAGAGAGACAGACAGACAGAAAGACACAGAGGGAGAGAGACAGAAAGGCAGAAAGACAGAGAGAGAGAGAGAGAGAGAGAGAGAGAGAGAGAGAGAGAGAGACAGACAGACAGTGCTTGCTTGTGTATGTGCAAGTCTACTTGCTCGGCCATTTTGGAGCATTGGCATATCTTTGACTTGGTGTACTCGCATATGAACTTTTGCCACAATGCCCGTATAGCAGGAGGTGTTGTTGGCTAGTGGGAATTGCTTTCGACCTAATTTCTTCCATCCCTCTCCATTGCATTGATTAACGTCCTGCGAACCCGCTGCGCTCCTGCCTCTCAAACCGGACATCCCAGTCATGACCATAATGCCTGATCAGTGCCAGATGGAGTAATGAAGAAGCTCACCCTAAAAAAAAAAGCTCACCCTTTTCCACACACTGCTGGGGTACCAATAGTCTTAGCATTATTGCAACCCGTCTCAATTTCCTACTGCACTGATGACCCAACAAAGGCTGAAACAGTACAAGTCTGCAGTTTTTCTTTTCATCTTCACATACTTTTTTTTCATTTTATTGTTTTGCGTTCTTTATTGTCTATACATTCTTCTCAATCGAACAATTATTATTCCATCCCCTTCTAATGCCTGTTATACAAACAGTCCACCAACAGCTGTCTAAATAAAAAAATAAAAATCACCTGCAGCTTCACCTAGCTGAAGATGTCTGAATCTTTTTTTTTCATTGCTTTTTTTTTTTTCAGCTGCAGCTGAACTCACCTATATTCTTCACCTATTGTACGTTATCACCTTCCATGCCACTCTGCCTTGTGAAACAGTGTTTCACCCATGTCTAGCTTCATTCGTCAACTCTTACATTCCCTGCCTTGAGGAAGAAACAGCAGGCTTGAAAAAAGAGCAAAAAAAGTGCATGCTTGGTTTGCTGTTCTTTTGGCTGGAGGCCTATCTTTGACTTGGCTTACTGGCATAATTTATTTTTGTTCAACTATTACGTATTATGAACCTTTGCCACAATGCAAGTGAGGCAGGAGGTGTTACTGGCCAATGGGAATTGTTTTAAGCAGACAGGCAGAAAGACAGGCAGGCAGGCAGGCAGGCAGGCAGGCAGATACATACATAAAGGCTAAAACCACGTAGACAAAGCAAACACTTCGAATAAGAAAGAGAAGACGGGCAGGCCATCCACGATCAGAATCCTTACGCGAATACGCAGAACTTACCAAAGCCATCACAGCCGACAATCAACACGTGCTCGGCGCTGCCAAATCCAGGCAGCTGGCTGGTGTCGCGACGAAGGCCCAGGCTGACACCACAAAGAAGCGCGAATATTGCGACAGAGAGGGGCAGATTTTTTCCATCAATGACAAGCATGTCAACTTTTTTTGTTGGTCTTTCTTCAGCAAACTGATGACGAGATAAACCTGGTCAAGGGTGACAAGGCGCGCGGCAAAGAGGATGACAAGTATTAAAGTAAAAAACAGAAAACGAATCTGCGTCACGTTTAGGTATACGTGTGCGGCCGCCACGTCCATGTACATGCTAGTCAGCATGATCACGGTCGTCGGTCCCACAAGAATAATAATGTGAGCGCCGGATTGTATTGAACTTGTGGACGATCGCGAAGCACCTGATTGTATAAAATTGCGCACAGCCACCGTGGCAGCCAACGGTGGAAAACTAGCTTTCTGTTCCGAAGTCAGATAGACGGCTAGCCTATTTGTTCCGACCTGAGTCCGCTGATCAGATCCTCCCTGGGTGATTCAGGAGCACCCCACGGAGGTGTTTTCCAGGTACACCTCAGTTAGGAAACTTGAGGTGTTTTCCTGATCTTGGGACCCTCCAAAAAATGGCTAGAAAGTAGGAGAAAGAGGTGGTTTCCCTGAAGTGAGTGGTGATGGAGTAAAAAAAAAATCACTGAAGAGACGATCAGTTAGGAAAAGGTGTTTTCCCAACTTTGCTGCCAGTTAGGAAAAGAAAACACCTTTTTTGTATGTTGTATCCCCGTGAAGTGGTCTTGGTGATTCAGTTATAAAATTCCACGTAGGCCCTAATCAGCTCGTCTATTTGTGTCGAAGGAGCTCCCAGAGTATGGTCGTGTGCCTGGTTTTTTTCTATAGCCAATGTGTTCTATACCGGAAGCGTTTCAGGGATCCGATGAACCTTGCACCTTCCGCTTGCACCAGCTTCACTCGGATCCAATCGATGGCGATTGTTCACGAAGGACAGCGATTCGGACGAAGAGCATAGCCGGGAACGAAACTTTCTTCTCTCGTCTGCGCAGAAGGAACAGGTCAGTTCCTTGTCGTGAACTGATATCGGATAGCGAGCTTTACTCAAGAACACTGAGCTAGCTCGAGCTGTGTACGTTGCTGTCAACGACCACATGAAACATTTTTAAAGATTGACAGTGCTTAGAGTCTTGTCCAGTGAGTCGAGCTCTGATGCTGAGTCGGAAGTCGACTCTGATGAAGAGCTTTCAGAACGTAGGTCAACAGCATCGCTTTCCCAACCCGCAACAGCGCTGACGGAGAGCGTAAAGAGAGCCAAAATCAGTCAGCCACGTGTTGTTGCCACCAATCCAGGGAAGAAGCCGGTGACAGATCGAGGAACATCTTTGAAGCTCCAAAAGAAGCTCTGAGCCCGTGGGAAAGGGCGGAACACCTTACAGCGAGGGAAGCCTGGCTTTTCTGCCTGTGACAACGTGCAATGAGCCCCTCAGCGAGAAGAAGAGCATTGTGCGGTCACACCTCACCTTGAATCGCAGAAACATCGAAACGGGAAGTGCTTGCTATTTCTTCAACGCTACTTACCGAACTTGCCCGGTTGACCAATATATATAGTACATTTTGCTCTCTGGTTCAATGTGTCAATTGTGGGCAATGGGCATGAAACACTTCATGTGAGTCACAATTCAGCACATTTTTGTAAAAATAAGCGTAATTTTTAGCATAATTTGGCAAAATTGATGTCTTCCCAGCCGCGCAAACTTCCGGATTGTTGAACTCCGACCTTTATATGATCAGTGGACTACAAAAATAGAATTTTTAGACTACAAAAATAGAATTTTTCAAAACTGAATACCTTATTTTTCACCTCTTACCTCCTATTAATTTCATCGAGCTGAATTTAAATGTAGGCTGATCCGTTCGCTGGTTTTCAAGAACTTCACAAGCGTGTGTATCTGCTCTCTTCATTAGCACCCTACCCCTTTTTTTTTTTTTTTTTTTTTTTTCATTCAAATAGTTCAAAGGTTCAACTTGTTCTCAAGACTGTATCTCACCTTGTGGCCTGCCTATCTTTCTTCTTTCCAATTATCAAAATCATGCCCCCCAAGAAGGATTCGCAGCAGTCTTCCGACATCGTGAATGCTGTCACCACGGCCGTTGAGTCGAAGCTCGAGTCACTCGAAGGAGGTTTTGGATAAACATGTGGCTGCAGGCTGTAGCTGAGATCCGTGAAGCTTTTCACGATCGCAGGGCCCTCGAAACAACCTGCCAGGAGATTGTCGAGTCGCTGCATATCACGGAAAAAAAAGTTGGAGTGCGAGAATCGAGCTCTTCAGGTAAGAGTGAGTGAATTGGAACATGCAATATCCCCGGCAGAGAGATCACGAAGCCAATTTGGTTGTGTCGGGCGTGCAAGAAGCTGAAGGCAGCAATGAAAACACGCAGTCACTTTTTCCGGCCTTATGCAAAGACACACTGCATGGGGATGATTTACAACCCTCCGACCTGGTGGAAGTGGTACGCCTTGGTACCAAGAAGCCGAACGCGGCGAGCGCCACTCTTCGGGCAATCTTGGTGAAGACAAGGTAGAGGGCCATAAAAGCAAAGATTATGGCAAGACTAGGTCCACACTTACGGACCTCGGGCATTTTCTTGAATGATGACTCTCTTGGTTCATGAACAAAAGGCTCGCCGAGCACCTGTTCCCATCTTCAAGGAGTTTCGTTCGGCAGAGATCCGTTGTCGCCTCGATCGCGCGCCTGCTTGATTTGTTGGTCAAGAGCGGTTTTTTTGACCCGCAGTCTGCACGGAATTACCTTTTGAGCGTGTGTCAAACAACTCCTGCCATGGAATCATCTCGCCCAGCTCCGGCTCCCTTGAAACAGGGTCTCCCTTCGCGGGGGTCTCCTGCTTTTCATTGACTAAAGACTCAGATCAGATCTTGACACCTAACACGCAAGCACTAACACCTCGCTCGCACCTAGTTACCACGCATCCACCTAGAAACGCTA
>JAOWAR010163698.1:0-2500 GCA_028571005.1 Clathrina lutea
TGTGCATAACAGAAATGATGGGGACGGGGAGCTCGTCTTTGGTGTCAATAGCCTCATCACTTCGTAGCCTGTTTAACCCGTTTTTGACGGGCTTGAATGCTGTTTGGGGAGACTACAGAGCCAAGCCCTTCACCAACGGATAAACAATACATGAATTCATGAGACAACGCAAAAAAGAAACTCAGCATTTCTGTTCTGAAAACCTCAGATACCAGACTAAACAAATACATGTAGCTGTCTTGGATGGGGTGAAGAAAGAAGACACAGTGCTCTGGAAACTCCATGAGGCCAAGAATATCGGGAACATTTGCACCTTTCAAGAAAATCGGCTCATTGTTTCACAGAACGGTGCGTGATGAAATACTCAAATTGATTTTACTATGCTTTTTTTGACGATTCTCCTGTTATTCAGCCTCCCTGTCCCTTCCCACCTCAGATAATCAACTCTCTTGCTGTCACTTCCCACCTCACATATCACGCAAATCTCCTGTTCTATATCCTCCCTGTCTCTTCTCATCATACACACCGTGGAGGCACTTGTATGTTCTTCCTCCCCTTCATCACACCTACTCTTCCTCTAGCATCCAACTGACACCTTCCCCCTTACTACCCAAAGAAACTTACTCCCACCACTCCATTCACATATTGTTTTCGTCACAAAACATTGCCAGAATGAGATTCAGTACAAAATAGTAGATATTTACCTGAAGCTGATCCGGGCCATCATGTCCAGCAACGTCGGCTGTCATTGTCCTGCCAAGTCTGGGATGTGGACAAGGCACGTCAAGCTGAAGAAGATGAAGACACACAAATTAGACACAGCCAGCTTGATAAAAAAAATGAAAAAAGAAACGTTCAAGCAAAGAGAAAATTGAACAAAGCCCGCGAAAAGAAACACCAAAAAAACTGTTCCTTTCAGTTACAAACAAAAATGTTACTATTTTTTTACAAGCGAAAAGAGTTTTTTAAAATAAAAAATGACTGTCAATATGACAGCAGCATTGAAATGAAGATGAGAAGAGTCAGAGTGAGGATGCGGTGAGTAAAACTGACACACGAAAGCTCTCAATCTGTGTTTGGTGATTATGCTGCATTCAATCAACCCACAGATATTGAGGAGAGGCGTCCTCTGTTTACACTGCACCATCACAACATTCAGGGAGGGGACACTGGACGACAACGTTTTGTCCGCTGGGGCTTCTTCAGCCAGAGGCTATAAAGTTCTTGTCAACTTCTGTCTCCTGTCTAAATTTCTGAAACCTCTCATTATCTGCTACCAGAAATGACCATCACAACATGGCGGAGGAAAGCACTTCAAACACAGCACTCATCTGCAAGGAACGATTTTGTCTCTCACACGAAGTAAGAGCCCTCCTAACACAAATGGTATTTCAGTGTTCAATTGTTGCCATGACAGTGTTCGACTATCTCGGGTAGCGATCAATTATGTGAATCACCATGGTTTCAAGAAAACCCTAATAATGCATATCCAAGCCTTAGTTTGCCGAGCAATCCTCCAGCTGGTTGCGCAAAGACTTGATCAACGAAAGACATTGGGCACCGTGAGCTGAGTCCACTCCCCGGTTAATGTCTGCCAAATATCATCAGTGATCATCCCCAGCTGGGACAATTGGTGTTTCAAATCTCTCCTCACCTTTTCATTTAACTCAAGATCCAGGAAATGGAGAGACAGACAAAGCAAGCTTCTTCTGGCAGCCTGACCAAAATCTGGCATGGTGCTGTCAGTGTGCTGGCGTATGCTGTTACGCTGTGTGTGCAAGTGTCTAGATTCCGCCATGAGCCGGATGTGGTCCTGGATAGCAGCTATGACCAGCTCTACTGCCCAGGCCTGACCAAGAAGATCAAAGACGAACGGACAAGGACTAAAGAAGAACGGATCTTCTGTCCGTGAAGAAGTGAACGCGCCCAGGACATACACTTTGTATGAGTTTTGCACCACCTGCTTGGCAGGAGCACAGCACTCTTGGGGAACCAGAAATGAAACCCTGTCTGAGCTACAGCAATGTGTTACTCATTCAGGAAAAGCTGTCCAGGTGTCATGCAGATATCTTGCTCAAGCACGAGGCACTAGACCACCCACTCGAGGGTACCAAATTTATTTTTTATATTTTTAGCCTTAAACTTCCTACTGACCACATGTGAGGAGGCGAGTATGAAGTTACCAATTTACCAATTTACCAAACGTTTCGGCGATCTACGCAATCATCAGTGGAAGAACAAGGACAGCAAAACTAGGAAACTCACAGCGCTGTGTACCAAAAAAAGTAATAAGTTGACGTGTAAAAGAAAGCGTGAAAAGACGAAAGAGTGCGTGACCGGAAGTCGAATGTTCAAATGTACAAGTAACAGAAGAAAAACAAATCAAACCAGAAAGCTGGTCCCCAAGTTTTCCACGCATCAGTTGAGCGGAGGCTTGTGTGCCTGAATGGCCAGAGCCTCAGCTATGTGGAGTCACAGCTGGTCCTGCCACTCGATGATC
>JAOWAR010163698.1:5000-10290 GCA_028571005.1 Clathrina lutea
TCTTGAGGACACATGTTTGTCTGGGGAGATCTGAAACAAATGAGCAGTTCCACAAGTCAAGAGCAGGTTTTAAGGACACAATGGGTGAAAGGTGATCTTCGAATTCAACAGCTCAACGGATATGCAATAGTTTTATTGAATGTTTCTAGCTTAGAGAGGGTTGTCAGGTAACTTGAATTTAGCAAGCAGCGAGGGAAGGACTGTGATACCACAAATTAAGAAGGAAGAACTCAAACTTTCAAGAAGCAAACTTCCTCCCCTTCGAGAGTCATCATTCCTCTTTCACTTAAAGAAACTAACGTAAGATCAATGAGCAAAACCTCACCTCTTACTGATCGCGCACAGAGAGCCAAAACATTTCTGGCTGAGATGTTCAAGTTCAGCATCTCATAAACGACCTAGCGAACAGCAAAGCAAAAAGCAAGCACACTGAAAGACCGATTTGCACCCTGAAGACCTCACAAGCGTTGCATCAAAGGGAAAGCTTCTGAATGAGAAGAATGAGGATGATTTTCAAAATACCACACCCAAACAAGAAAATAATGCAAGATGGCTCCCAGTCGCAAAGACAGACAGACAGACAGACAGAGAGAGAGACACACACACACACTCAGAGAAACACAGACAGAAAGAGAGACGGACAGACAGACCTGACAGAAAACACAGATGGAGAGACAGACGGACAGAAAGACACACAGACAGGCAGACAAACAGACAGACAGACAGACAGACAGGCAGACAGACACACACACACATACACACACAGAAACACAGACAGAAAGAGAGACAGACAGAAAGACAGACACAGAGACAGAAACACAGACAAACAGACAGACAGACAGATAGATAGACAGACAGGCAGACAGACAGGCAGACAGACAGACAGAGAGGCACAGCAGTCTTCTTAAACATTGATTACCCCCGAAAGGGGACCTGACTGGCTGCTCGTAACACTGGATGTTTTAATTCTTTAAACGAACATTCCTCATAATGAAGGCATTGTGGCTTTTCAATCAGCTCTGAACAGCCGCTCTCTACGCGTTCCCCAAACGGCAAACCTGTGGTGCTGGACTGATCTGGTTCTGAAGTGAGAAGCATTGAGTTTAATTGAGGGCATCATCTGAACGTGCACGCAACAGCTGAGTGAACCAAGATGGCCCTTGATTACCCCAACGTATTCTTTGCCTCCCGGCCATGGCGATTTCTTGCTACGCAGGTCCTTAAGTCATTGGCATGGTGGCACGTTTTAGATCATATCTTTTTCTTCCTGAACGCATGGAAGAGCAGCTCTTGACGTCTTCTTGGCAGCAACTACCAACGCTCATAGCGGCCAAAAAATTTTACATATGCCATCGTGGACACCAATGCAGTTCACCTTCATGCACGGAAGTATGTCAAGAAGCCTACAAACAAACACCTTTACATCACACTCAGAGGATTCCAACTTTGAACACTGTTCAGAAGCCCTGACAAGAGAGCCTGGGGGCAGAGGTTACCAATCAGGGACAAGGCCGAGGCAACTGAACAGTCCAAGTCTGTGCCTCGACCTTATGCCTTGAAGCTCAGAGAGAAACAACACGGAGGCAATTAAACAGTCCAAGTCTGTGCCTCGACCTTATGCCTTGAAGCTCAGAGAGAAACAACACGGAGGCAATTGAACAGTCCAAGTCTGTGCCTCAACCTGATGCCTTGAAGCTGAGAGAGAAACAACATGGGGGAACGGTGCCATTGGTAGTAACAAACAATCGGCCCCCTTTTCAGAACTTCTCCAATGTCACAATAACATCTAGAGGAATCATCACCTTCAAAGTTCTATCCAAAAAAAAAGCATGGGATCATGTACTGGCGCACAAAAAGCACAATGGATCTTTTAGTCAGGGCGGATGTGGCAGTCTGAGCTGATAAAGCCAATGGATTTATGGGGAACAGAAGTGTGGGGCAGAGGCTGAAAATAATGCCCATCCCTCCTAGACGCCTCGGATATAACCAGCCATTACACCGGCCAGTACACCGACCGCTACACCGGCCACTACACCCGCCAGTACACCGGCCATTACTCCGGCCACTACACCCGCCAGTACACCGGCCATTACTCCGGCCGCTGCACCAGACACTACACCAGCCGCTACACCAGCCAATACTCTGGCCACTACACTTGGCAGTACCCGGGCCGTTACACCGGCCGGTACACTTGCAGTGACACCAGCAGCGACACCCGCCGTAACATCAGCCACTACATCGGCCATCATTTGAACGCTACACCGACCGTTAGACCGGCCACTGTACCAGGCACTGCACTGGGCATTGCACCGGCCATTAAACTGGCCTGAATTACAGGCCTTTACAACAGCCACAACACAACTACCGGCCGTAACACTGGCCGTGACATCCGCCGTTACACCGGCTGCTAACCAATGGCCGTTACACCAACTGCTACATTGGGTCCTACATCAGCCGCTGCACCAGAGGGTGCACCGGCCACTGCACTGGCCACTGCGCAGGCCATTGCTCCGGCCAGATTCACCAGCCAGACTCACCAGGCATTCTACCGGCCGTTACACTGGCCAGTACACCAGTCGTGACACGCGTGACACACACCACGACACCAGCCGCTGCACCGGCCATTACAGTGCTCATAACAGCGGCCAGACTTCCCAGCCATTCCACCGGCCACTGCAACAGCCACTACTCCAGCACTGCTCCGACCACTACTCCGGCCATTGCACCCGCCAGACTCACAAGCTGCACTATCTACAACCTGCAAGTCATCTAGCATTGCTTACGTTATTCAGTGTAAATGATGTGGGTTACAGTACATTGGAGAGACCAAGCAGGCCCTTTACGAACGCCATACAGGCATAGATGGTACATTCGATGGGGAAAACGACGGAGAAGACGCCTTCTGCTCTAGTTGGCAGCCACTGGATAACCTCAGTGTAATAGTTGTTGACCAACGTTAACTCTCCAGGAATGACACCAATGTGCAGAAAAACTGGGATTTCCGATGGATGAGGTTACTGTCGGTGAGCCTTCGCCCAGTGAGACATTTACTTCCACAGATGTTGCACCATAACATCGTATGCATAGTTAGTTTAATGAAGACAAATGAGCAGACAGAGAACAAAAAAGGAAACGAGCAAATAAAATGTAGAGTGAGTGTTTCCAGGGATTCTTGCAGTTACTATGAACGAAGGCCCAAAATAGGATGAATCTATGACTGAGCAGGCTTAGATGTGTGTTTGTATTTCGTTCATTAATCTCTCTTCTTGACATGAATCATGTTTCACTCCTTTCGATTCTCCTTTGTGTTCATTGTTTCTTACGTGTAATTTATTTAATCACAAATTTTCTTGCTTCTTGTTCTTCTTCCTTCTCCCCTCCTCATGAAGCCCCATAACCAAAAATTTCCCTTATCTTTCCTGTGGTTGTTTTCTCTCTTCCTCTCCTTTCAGCTCATCTGTTCCTCTCCGCCTTAAAATGCCTTTTAACCGGCCTCATCGATCAAACTGTTTAAGTAATTCCATTAGCCTTTCTCACCTCTTCTAGCTATACTTCTTTCGACAGACAGACAGACAGACATACACACAGGCAGACAGGCAGGCAGGCAGGCAGGCAGACACACAGACAGACAGACAGACAGACAGACAGACAGA
Organism: Clathrina lutea; assembly: GCA_028571005.1. Taxonomy (NCBI): domain Eukaryota; kingdom Metazoa; phylum Porifera; class Calcarea; order Clathrinida; family Clathrinidae; genus Clathrina; species Clathrina lutea. The sequence continues at coordinate 8,654 of JAOWAR010163698.1, forward strand.
CAGACAGACAGACAGACAGAGCCTCACAATTCATGGGCGGTGCAGCAGGTCTTCTTGGCTGAAAAGCTTGGGTCCGTGCAAATGAAGAGGTCTCCTTGCTCTCCATGACCTTCAAAAGAACCAAAAGAGATGAACATGCTTAAAGCAGCAACACTCCTGAAAATACCTACGAGGAGAGCTATCCTGGAAGAAAAATCTAAGAAATGTGTATAAAGAGAGAGGAAGAGAAAGACAGAGTTGGAGAAAAAGAGTCGGGAGGATGTGGGAGAGAAAGGGACGTAAAGAGAGAGTTGGAGAAAAAGAGAGCGAAAAGTGTGGGAGAGAGAGAGAGGGAGAGAAAGAGAGAGGTGGAGATAAAGAGACGGAAAATTGTGTGTGAGAGAGAGGGAAAAGGAGATAGTGGGCGAAAAAGAGGCGGACAAGTGTGGTAGAGAGAGGGAGAGAAAGAGAGAGTTGGAGAAAAAGAGACGTAAAAGTGTGGAAAAGAGAGGGAAAAGGAAGAAAGGTGGAGAAATAGGGATGGAAGATTGTGGGAGAGAGAGGGAGAGAGAGAGGGAGAGAAAGAGAGAGATTGAGGTAAAGAGACCGAAAGTGTGGGAAAAAGAGGGAGAGAAAGAAAGCGAGTTGGAGAAAAAGAGACGGAAAAGTGTGGTAGAGGGAAAGAAAGAGAGACCTGGAGAAATAGAGACAGAAGAATGTGGGAGGGAGAGGGATAGAAACAGAGAGTTTGAGAAAAAGAGACGGGAAAGTCTGGGTGAGGAGAGATGGAGAGAAAGAGAGAGAATTGGATAAAACAGATGGAAAAGTGCGGGAGAGAGAGGGAGAGAAAGAGAAAGTTGGAGAAACAGAAAGCTTTATATTTGGGAAATGTGAAGGAATAGAAAGCTCAGATATGACACAAACTAGGGTGAAGATGAACTTTTGCTTCTGGGATTGATCACTGGACCCCATTACCAAGTCTTAACGAACAAGTGGAGAAATGCCGAAAGGCAAGCTTACACTCTCATGCAGAACATCAATTTAGCCAAATCGACATTGGAAAACCAGCGACCTGCCTTACAAATTTCTATTCATATGTTTGCCTTCAGCAGGCCTACCTTCATCTGACTTATAGGCTGGCAAAGCAGCTGGCACGGCAGTTGGTGGCTGGCGTCTTCTGGGGTCTGAGTGTGGAAAATTCATTACAGCAGAGTGTTTCAGAGAGTAAAACAAAGCAGAATAGAATGAATGCCCTGCATAGCAGAGTTCGTGATTGATCTATATTCTGTGTATAGAATGTTTCATTTACACCAGCGATATGAAAGCTGCTGAAGGCCTGAAACCTTCACACCACAACCATGTTCTTCCTACGTTTCAGTAAATTTGCTACAGCATGTCTAGACCATACATAGAGTACCTAAGAGACATATCGATTTCTTCCAGTGAACTTTACAGGCTTCCGTGTTGGCCGGATCCTGACCATGCGGGGATGGAGATCCCCTTGATTAGCATTTGCTATTGGGTAATCCAATAAATATTACTATACATACATGCGCAGTCAAAATTGTGCATTCGTGCATAGAAATCCCGCGTGCGATGCACGTGAGCTCGCACGATGACCGATGAAATTCCTGGCCGCTGATTGGTCGGTGCTGAGG
>JAOWAR010163709.1:0-10289 GCA_028571005.1 Clathrina lutea
ACAACAAAAAAAAACAGAACAGAATAAAATTGTCAAACCATTAGTGGAAGAATCAAGTTTCAAAAACACAGCTTGCCCCAAACACACAACACACCTGAAAAACTTGAATTATATCGCCACGGTGACACGTCAGCTGGAGAAGTAGTGCAAAATGGTGAACAGCAGCCAATCAATGAGACAGAAAGAATGAGTCGATGTGAGCATCAACTGTCCTAATCCACTTCCTACCCCTTTATGGAGCAAGCTAAGAAAAGAGACTGGCAAACGGTATGGTTCTCACATCTGACAGTTTCTCTCCAGGGAATATTAGAATTGGAAGACATGGTTCCTCTCTTTCTCTCTCTCTCTCTCTCTCACATACACACATACACACACTGGATTAATACGTCTCAATGACCGCAAAGAATCCCACATTTTGTCCATCTTTCAAATCCATCTCACTTCATCACTCTCCGTGGCAGTGAAGCTGGTCACAACTCTCGCCAGCTTGGCACGCCGCATCTGACTCTCCAGGGTGTCTCCGTTCATGCTGAAATCGTCCACCGCCCCTGCCTCTAGCGCCTGCGATGACGTCACTGAAATAGTCTGCTTCCGGCAAAGAGTGAAGGATCAGGAGAGCAAACAGCAGCACCGGTAACTTTCTTCTAAAAGAAAATCTCATGATGAGAATGGTAAAAATATTGAAAAACAAAGAAAACACAGAAGCATGATTCGCTAAAAGGTCCCCCTCTCCCAAATTAAACGCATTTGTCTAAACTCTCTCCACAAGTAGTGCAGGATCACGCACACAGTACCACCTTACAGACTCCTGTTACGTTAAAGCCATGGCAACAAACCTGAGTGAATCTCTCCGTGGAAAAACCAGGGAGAAAGACGGTTGCAGCACTGGGAACAATGTGGATGCCACCTTGGAGGATGGTCATGATCAAGAGAAACCAAAAACACAACTGTCGGCACATGTCCGCGAGAAGGAGTAATGGCAAGGCAAGGAATGATTTTTGAACATTTTAGCAGCAAGTTAAACTAAACATCCCAGCGTTAGCTCAGCGGGTCAGTGGTAGATGTGAGCAAAAACAAAAAACACCACCTTCCCCGTCCCTACCAGGAGAACTCCTCAAAATGTTGGTTTCAACAGCTGATACTTCAGGACTTTTCCTTACGCAATTTCAAGCCGGAAATTAACTTCTTTAAGTTTTTCAAAATGGCAATTGCAAGATGTTTATATCCACCTTAAATCATTCTCATTGGTTTCCATGGCAATTAACAGTTCCCTCACATTATCGGTTTCGGTCAAGCTTTCAGAAAACTCAAGGATCAAGGCTTATGGATAAAGAATTTAATTTTTGACAAAGGGACACAATGCAACCCCTCCCCCACCACTTTGCAAAAAAAAAAATAGCCTGCCCAGGATTGTTCCATGTCAACAAGACATTGATGAGGTATTGAGAAAACTGCATTACCAAAAATGTAAGAGATCGGGGAGAAGGGGCTGAGAACCCAAGCAAGCTGCATGCAAGTTATGAATTTTGTGAGGGGAATCCACACCAACTCACCGGCCACTCTTTTGGCAAGGTGCGAGACAGTTTCCAATACAGCACTAAGGTTCTCTCGTTCTAGCAAATCGTTAGCTTTGAACTAAATGAAGGAAAGAGAGAGAGAGAGAGAGAGAGAGAGAGAGAGAGCAAGGAAGATAAATCAGAGGTGTAAGACATAAATGGCAACGAGAATGAGAGAAGAAGGCAGGAAATACTTTTTCATACAATGCACATACAACCCATGAGCTGACATAGGATCTCTCTTACACTCCATAGCCCTTTTCTGCCGGAAAAGGGTAGAAAACAACAATTGGCCGGGAGTAGACACCACCACCCTGATACTCTTAATGAAGAACACTTCTCAATGTTGGTGTGGAAGTATGTCAACGAAAAGGGAAAAAAATGGTAACTTTCTGAAAGACATAAAATGTTGGTTAAGCATATCAATAATTCGAACTGAGGTCACGGCACAAAGCTTGCCACCAGCTGCTTGCTCTGGTAGAGTGTCCGCATGCTGGGAGGATAGAAGTTCCATTCGCGCAAGAAGAGCTCAACCACGTGGTTCTAGGAAATAATATGACGAACACAACCAGGAATCCGGACAGGGCTTTTTTTTTTTTTTCAACTTCATCAGCTGCCAGAGAAATCTAAATATATGAACTGTAAAACAATGTGGCCCGAAAGTAACGCCGAAGCACAGGCACAGTATTTTTTTTCTTTCTGTGAAAACGTGGATCAAAAAGCAGCTCTCCGACTCAGTAGCGGGGCAATATCATGTATTTCCACAAAAGATTTTCGGGGCACAAACGGTGATATTTGATGGTTACAAGGCTTTGCAACCATCAAAAAGGTAACAGTTTCACCGTTTGTGTCCAAAGAACTTTTTTGTGGGAATTTACGATGCCGGGATGAAAGAATGAAAGGTCTTTTACTAACTTGAAAAAAATCGTGAAGACTCGGCCAAAAACGCTTGACTCGAATCCAAGGCCTTGATCAGCGGGGTGACTTACGATGCTTGATACGTTGAGGATGGTGCACGCGGAGAGAAAGCTCCCTATGTTCTCCCGCCTGGCAGCCACGCTGTCAACCTGGTAGTTCATCTGCAAGAGAGCAGCCGGCACACAAGCGGTCAAATCAGACGCAAGAAGATCTGACGGTCAAGGCAGGGAATGGGTGGAAACACACTAAACTATGACAGGAGGGCGGGCCAAACGCGTCTAGCAGCCACTATACGTATACAGACCGCTCCAAGCACGACGAAAGTGGAAGTTTGCGTCCTACCAGCGGGCGTCACACTGACCTGCGGAACAACTCGCGGTTTCAGACGGTTGGCCAGTTGGCAGAGGACAATTCCGTCCGCTAGAATCTCCTCCCAGCCATTCTTTGCTTTGGCAGCAGGAACCAATCCCTGGCTCTGCAGCCAGGCCTTAAGCTCATCGCCTGTCATTACACGCTGTTCCGTCATGGACAATTTCGCTTCCGACAGCGGCGGCTTGTAGGAAGGAAGGGAGGCGAGTTTCAGCCGGTGCACACCCACGGCTGATGTATAAAAAACATAAGATCAACTGTGAAAACAAGCAAGTTTGAAACGGCGAACAGAGGCTAGAAACGACACGAACTAAGGGCATTGTGCTGGTCCGGACACCGGATTATATCACCTCCTTGTGCATGTTGGGACCTTGACAGTCGCTCCCAGTGCGCCACAGTGGCGCATGCCAGCGCCAGGTGTGCAAAGTTTCCGGGTCGGTCCACACACGTGCACGGATCTAGTCAAACGTCCCGGCTAGCGCTAGCTAGACTGAGGGTCTGATCGCATGCCGCGCACAGTAGATCTACACATGGTACAGGCGCAGGCAATGGTCACACGTCTCAGTACCGCGTACCGGGTGGCATGCGCACGATGCAGTTGCGCCAGCTACTGCCACTACAGAATCTAGCTCGCCGTGCCGTGTGTTTCGAAAGAATTTTTCACCAGCAATAGAAAACCCTGAAAACCGGATTTCCTTCAATGCTCGTGTTCAGCAACTGAAACGTAGGACAACTATCCGGAGCCAGAACTACACAGCCGTCTAGCAGTAATCCGTAGTATTTTGCTTGGCAACTACCAGTACCCGACCGTTGGTGAACCGTAAACGGAACGCTTCCGTTTTTGATGCTCTCGTCAAGAAGTCCGAGGATACACTATAGAACTCCGTGGAGTGCTGAGAAAACGACTGCCAATCTCGGTAAACTTAAGATGTAGACAACTGGAGGATGTTGCCAATGGTTCACACCCACATACGCTGCAGTTCACGCACTCCGTGTAATTTTGTTTCGCATTATACTAGTTAGCTGATGATCACATTTTCTTTTCGTACACGTCTCTCACGCATTTTTTTTCTTCGTTTCGCCTTTTTTTCCGCACACCTTGTATTTGCACACCAGAGTAGTAGAGATTCAAGCGCATGGTTCTGTCTGTCGGAGTCGTTTCCGCGAGGCCACTGACTAGCCGGAAAGGAAGCGGAAATGGCTTTGCTAAGGGTAGTTCTACACCCCATTGGGGACTGATTTCATACTTCTAGCTTTTTTGTTGCTGTTGTTGAAAAGTGCCTGAAAAGATATGAAGTTTCTGAACTGAAATTTTCTTGCCAGAATTCCGCCGGCATCGGAGAAATTGTGATTGATTCCCGAGGATGTGAAGCCACGGCCGCGGTTTGCGAGACGGGAAATTCAAACTCCGTTTTTTTGAAGTGGTTCCCTCGACTTTAGTTCATCATCGCTGTGACTCACCCGCGTACTTAGTTACCGGATCGACTTCAAATTTTCTACAACACCTCCTCAACCATAGAAAACAGCTCTTGGAAAAATCGATTTTCTTCCTCTAGCAAACAGATTTATGCCCAAATTTGGTTTATTTCTTTCCACCCTTTTATTTCATGTTCAAAGTACCGGTAGTTTTCAAAAATTCGGAGACACCGTATTTTAGAGCACCCAGACTAAAAAAGCACTGGCTTGGCAACAAAGACGGTTCGCCTCAGCAGATAGTGGGCAATCTGTTCCTAGCGAGCTCATCTTGCATGCTTCTCGTGCGAGCGCCACTTGGATTGCCTAGTCTTCGAAAGGACTCGGCTACCTTCTGAGATTTGGGCTGGCGGACTAGCCTAGCACATCATGTCCGATGAAGAGATATGGTTACCGGTCAACTAAAATTTTGATCCGTTATTTTTCTTTTCATCATAACTCAGTGAAGCGAAGAGATATTAGGATCTAGGTTCCAGCATTCACCTACAGGGTAGGTGGTCTTCACGTTGCACAACTCAATACATGTATCGAACTGTGTAACAGATGTACATTTGTTTCCCTGGGCAGCAAAAAAAATAATAATAATAATCAGCCAGTCATGGATCGAAACCCTAGGCTTTCGGGCCCCAATTGGCTGATTATTCCTGGCACGCACGACCCAACGCAGAGAAACCCTTTAACAACGTACGTGGTGTTTCTCGTTAGTGTAATAAAATTCTTGTCTTCTTGCAATATTCTCTTCGCAATAAAGTTGGAAAACGAGAGGGAGGAGGAGAGATCAAATCACCCCTTTCATCCTTCAACACAACAAGCACATTATCAGGAGTTAGACTTTTCTTCTCTTCTTTACATTCATGATTTGAGTTATGTAAAATCAAAGCACTGGCATGCCTAGACAGGAAAGTACAATGGCTGCACACGTGCTGCCCAATTCCTCCAGGTCAGAACATCTACGAAGGAGCAACAGCAACAGCAAACAATTATTATGGTGTGAATATCTGTATGCATGTGTGCATGAGAGAGAGAGAGAGAGAGAGAGAGAGAGAGAGAGAGAGAGAGAGAGAGGCTGTATTCGCTGCCGGCATTCTTAACCCAGATAAAAAAAGTATACAACAGTGTAAATAAAAGAAAACTATAGAAAAAGGACAGCCAACAAAAAGAGAAAAACACAAGGTGGATGTTGGTCAGAAGAAGAAGAAGAAGAAGAAGAAGAAGAAGAAGAAGAAGAAGAAGAAGAAGAAGAAGAAGAAGAAGAAGAAGAAGGAGAAAGAGCAGATAAAACACGTCGGCACTGGCAGCAGATGAAGCAAATGTGATTTCTTAAATGAAGAGAAAAGTGAGCTTTTTGCACAAGACAGACAAAAGTGAACATTGAAGTATACAAAAGACAAGGGGAACAAAGGAAAATGGACCAAGTGACAAAATCTGCATGTCCAGTGGAAGGAGAGAAAGAGAGAGATAGAGAGAGAATCGCGGAATTCATATCCTTACATAAAAGGATTACTATTGGACTGGCCACTTGCCTGCAAGAGAGAAGCACAAATAAGCAAAGAAGTCAAGCATAAAGTCAACACAAAAAGAGAAAAGGAAACTATTTATAAAAAAAAAAAAAAAGCCCGAAGAAACTCCAGATCCCGAGACAGAGAGAGAGAGAGAGAGAGAGAGAGAGTTACAACCACCCAAAAGAACTTAGGACTAACCGCAAACATGTTGCCAGCAGGAGCACTCGTGAACGAGCCAAATTGATTATTCGGTTGTTGTGGCTGCTGTGCTCCACCAAACGCACCAAACCCGCCGGGTTGTTGCTGCTGCTGTCCACCAAACTGTCCCGCACCACCAAAACCACTTTGACCGCCACCAGAGCCACCGAATCCAGCCTGTGCGCCGCCACCAAATCCAGCCTGTGCGCCACCAAAGCCTGCCTGTGCACCACCACCAAATCCTGCATGTGCACCGCCACCAAATCCTGCCTGCACACCGCCACCAAATCCGGCCTGTGCACCACTACCAAATCCAGCCTGCGTGCCACTACCAAATCCAGCCTGTGCGCCACCACCAAATCCGGCCTGAGTACTGCCACCAAATCCGGCCTGCGTACTGCCACCAAACTGTCCTCCGGGTGCTCCAAATTGACCTACACCCGGTGCTGCACTTCCAAATTGACCTCCACCCGGTGCGGCACTTCCAAATTGACCTCCACCCGGTGCGGCACTTCCAAATTGACCTCCACCCTGTGTGGCACCTCCAAATTGACCTCCACCCGGTGCGGCACCTCCAAACTGGCCTCCAGCGGGAGCTGCTCCGAACTGACCCATGCCACCTGGTTGACCACCGAATCCACCAGCGCCGCCAGCGAACGCTTGCTGTCCTGACATGCCACCGAACTGCTGCTGCTGCTGCTGCTGCTGCTGCTGCTGCGGTGCTCCGCTACCTAAACTCATCTGACCAAACTGGTTGCCAAGGCCTTGTTGCGGCTGACCGCCCCAGTTGCCAGCACCTTGCTGACCAGGCTGCATTCCTGTCAACAGCATCAACACCACATGAGGTCACTGACAAGCATTCATAGGCAACACCACAAAACGGTGTACAGCAAGAGAGAGAGAGAGAGAGAGAGAGAGAGAGAGAGAGAAAGAAAGAGAGAGAGAAAGAAAGAGGGAGAGAGACAGACACACACACACATTCGTAAATTGGCATGGTTCATTTTAAGCACTCTGAACAAAAATAACATCTTCACAATAATTTAGTAAATTTGACCCCTTTCTGAAATACATGAAAATAAACAGCATACAAAATAATTCAATGCATTTCCTGTTCATGAAATGTGGAAGTGCCAAACACTATAACTGATAAAAGAATATTGAACTCACCTGCACCTCCAAAACCAGCTGCTCCTGCTCCAAACCCTTGGCCTTGAGCCAGACCAGGCGCTCCTCCGGGTTGGCCTGGCTGCTGTCCTGCTGAAACATCAGCAAGAGGCTTTTTGAACTGTAGGCCGGAAGCAGGGCCCTTCGTTGTGCCGCCAATGTTGCCAAGATCGCCGAAAGGATTTGATGCCGCACCGCCCACAGGTGCGGATGAGGTTGGAGTGCCAAAGCCTTGATGCTGCTGCTGGGGAGTGCCTGAGCCACCGGCACCAGCACTACCAGACATGAAGGGATTGCTTGCTGATGCTCCCACACCGCCAGCACTGCCACCCCAGCCACCACCCATACTTGTGGTGGCACCCATACCTGTAGGACCAGCAGCCATACCAACGCCACTTCCGAACACAGAACTGCCACCACTTCCAGAGACGCCCACCATGCCGCTATTGGGCTCACTGTTTCCCCAGTCAATCCCTCCGGTGCTGTTAAACGCTGTTCCTGTGCCTGGCTGCCCAGCTCCCCAGTTGATGGCACCACCTGATCCTCCGCCACTGCCACTGCCACCCCAACTCATGGCACCACTTCCACCTCCACCCAGGCCTTGTGTTGGCTCAGACGTCAGGCTGGAAAGAGCAGCGTACCTGTCACCACCGCCAGAAGCAGGCTGCGGTGGAGGGGTTGATGCGGCCGCTGAGGAGAACGCCCCAAAGCCGCTGTTTGCTGCTGGTGCTGCAGCAGACGTTGATGAAGACGCAAACGCCCCAAAGCCGCTGTTTGCCCCACCAGCTGGTGCAGCAGCAGGCGCGGAGGACGAGGCAAATGCTCCAAAGCCACTGTTTGCGCCTGCAGCTGGCGCACCACCGAATACACCATTGCTGCTTGGTTGCGATGAAGAGGATGTGAAATTGCCAAAACCACCCTGACCTTGAGGTTGAGCTGGAAGTTGAGAAGAAAAGAAACAGAAGCACAGACATAGGGAGGTAAGCACACTCAAAAAATCCAGGACATCACTGCGCCTTCACAATTATACTCTTGCCGGCAGGAGATGGAGGAAGCTGATGAAGCAAACAGATAAAATAAATAAACAAAATTGACCTTTCTTCAAGGCCCAGTTTCCTGGAGGACCACGGCTCAATATTAACCTGTTCAGTGCGAGCGAGGTATTAGAGTGTTAGCAAATGGTCATCTGCGCCATTCCTGACCACAATCGTTCCCACATCGGAAAAATACGGTATTTCGGTAAGGAACACGACCCTATTTCTTGTGAACATGGTTAGGCCTTCCATATTTCTTGGACTCGTCCGGCCAAGTGGTGGAAATGCCCCAGGTATCTTTTTAGATGTAAACAGAACACCTCTCTGGCCTCCACTGGGTTGCAAGCATCGAAGTCAAATCGGTTTCGCAGATGCTCCTTCGCTTTTTTTTTTGGCAAGAACTTTTTTTCTCTGCATAGTGGTGGACGAGAACTTCTTCGAGCTCTGCTCCACGGAGCTGATGGCAATTAGGTCTTCCAACTGAGCAACTTCACTGGACAGTCATGAGCATCATCAATCAGAAAGAGAGAGAGAGAGAGAGACGAGAAAAAGTGAGAAAAAAAATGGAAAGCTTGTCCAGTAGTAGAACGCGACGCTGCGCCTACCGCGAGCCAGTTAAGCCCTATTATCTTCATGGCAACTGTGCGAACCGTTTGCTAAACCTGTGACATGACACGGTGATGATAAAAATACCGTATTTGGCCTGACTGTTTACAAACCCTCTCTTATTGTCAAAAAGATCACCTCAGTGGTGAAAGACTCCAGCAATCCAAGCATCATAATTATAGTATTGGAAGTATATAAAATACAAAACTTACATCCGAATGCATTTCCACCTGCTGGCTGTCCTCCAAAGTCACCGAAAATGTTAGCTGCAGAGGACAAAAGCACATGGCGGGTGTACATGATATAAGCACTGCCGGCAGGTTGACCACCAACAAGCGATTCAACAGATCTCAAACGAAGCAGCCACAAGCAAAAGGCAATAGGTGAAAGTGCACACCTACACGCAGATTTGACCATGCCAAGACGAAGTGGCACAAGAAGGCATTTTCTACATGTTTGACAAGTTAAGCCGTTTGCTCAATCAAGCCAAATTCATTTGAATCAAATTCACATTCAACCGATTTAAAGGGGCACCTCCGTGCCCAACACGCAGTCCATTTTGGTTGGATTAAACGTAACTTCAATGAAAAGTACAGCAAGTAGTTGCAAGCTCAACTTGAAAAACGTATTACATTATCTCAAATACGATGTAATTTGAATGTACGTTCTATTTGAATTTTTTTCAGGTACGGATTTTCACCGGATCGAAATGCACAAAAACGCCGCGCATATTTCGAAGTCGTTCGAAAGGCGAGTACGCTTTATTCGAACTTCAAACCTGTGCGACGCACGTGCAGAATGTGCTTCAGGCCATGCCAAACGTACTAGATGAGGAAGCTTGCGGTCCCGGCACGAAAATCCAACAGTCCGCGTGCATGTACACACAGAAACCATCGGAGAGGACACATGTTTTGGCGCTAATGCCAATGAGTTGGGGTAAGTCCGGTAAAGTTTGCGCGTCCGTTCGAATCTTGCATGAAAATGGAAGCTGTTCTACGGCTTCAGTTTTTTGTCACAGCGTGAACTGCTCTTGAGAGTCTTTGACGAACTTGTGCTTGAGCTTGTCTCGCAGTTGTTGATCATTTGCTCGAGCTTGTCTCACATTTCCCCCTGCCATGTCGAAGCGCGCAGGTTCACAACATGTTGCCAAGATGGAATTTGGGAGAAAGATAATTCTAAAGAAGAAAGGGAAGTGAAGTAGAGGAAAGGATGGAAAGACGCACAGTGGAAAAAAAATGCCAATGCCCCAACCAGGATTCGAACGGGACCCTCAGCTTACGCGGCTGATGCTCTGCCTATTGAGCTACCGGGACCGGCAACTCACCGACTGGGACAAATGACACTTCAACCACCGTGCTTTTCCACTACCTCACAACATAGGCCTCATCCAAGACCCACAAGACTAACTTAGTACCACTGCTAGTACCACTGCTAGTACCACTGCTAGTACCACTGCTAGTACCACTGCT
>JAOWAR010163720.1:0-10288 GCA_028571005.1 Clathrina lutea
GTGTTTTCTGAGCTCAAATCTGGGGCGATTCCCCCGAAATTCGGCGAGGAATGATGTTTTACTACGCTTTTCAAAAACAAAAAATAAAAAAATCCAGCGAGTGACTTGAAAGTGCAAAATACGCACTTGGTCCCCAAGTATGGGAGACATTACTTAAATCACCTGACCATGCCAATGCCCGCGCGGCATCCCACCGTCGAAGATTTATACTTTAAAGTTTAGCGAACATGATATCGACAAAAGTGGAAAGTAGCCGTCGTGGAACACAACTTCTTGACAAAAATGCTGAAAAATGCGGAAAATCAAAGGAAATGTTGCTCTCGGAAAAGAAAGCCTTTCTTGGGGAGTGAAAATGAAAAAAAAACCCAGCATCTTTTGGCAATGCCTACCCAAAATCTGCGGGCGAACATCGCTCTGTTCGTGAAGGGATCTTTGTGGCTCTAGATTGCACCGAGATGCATACCATGCAATTGACCATTCTGTGAAGTTGTTTAAAACAACTGGTTGCTGCCAGGGTTTTAATGGTGGTTTGGAAGGCTGTAGAAATGAGGTTGCCTAGAGCAGCTGCAGGAGGATCGATGCACAATGGCCAGACGCGCTCTCTTCAGCAAACCGGTATCGCGGCACAAGATCTAACCCGGATATACTATTGTCCGCTCAAAGATGCGGTATGAAATTTGATCACAGGGGGCGCTGTAAATGTCTTAGCGCGGCTTGGCAACCCAGCGGCGCAATGTCCCGTTATAAGATTTAGACCGTTGCAGCACCCACTCGTATTATACCAAATGGCCTAGCCGTCTACTATCTACTACGCCATAATGCCATCCACCCGAGAGCGAGCAGTTGGAAGGAAAGAAAACGGTCCTTGGCAAAGGGGAATTAAGCCTATAACTGCCCAGCTTAAAATGGTTCAATTCCGGGCCAGGTTCCGGCCGATTTTCCTTTAGCCCTCCCCCCCCCCTCTGTCTCCCCCTCTTTCTCTCTCTCTCTCTCTCTCTCTCTCTCTCACACACACACACACAAACATACACACACTCTCTGTGATCGACCTTGAATAAGCATGGATTAAAGCAGGAAACCTTGTTACTTGCATCAGATGTACTAGCAGCCGAAAGTAATCGTTTATCACACACTGACATACCCCGCGCTCTCCGAGAAACAAGCCGGCAAGTTTACCTGTTAACGTTTTGCAAGGTCTGCCTGTCTCCAAATCGCTCTGATGCTTCATGATCACATGGCACGTCAGTTGATAGGTGAAACCAAAAATCATGGTTGGTGCTTTGCAGGGAATGTACTTGCTCCGAGTTCAACGACATTATTTTACCAGTATAACCATTGATGAACTGGAACCTTTAATTTCATGACAGCAGTCAGAAGGACTCTGTCACGTTTTGCTCCGAGGTGCGCCGTTGCGTCAGACGTTTGGCGTCAGAAGTTTCAACAGAATAGCGACGCCTCAGTCGACGACTTCTTGACTTTTCCGTGTTTGTGCACAGCGCTGTGGAACACCTTTGCCTGAGGGCCAAGGATCTTTGCACGCCAAGCCTGGGCCTTGTTTAACCCTCTCCCGGGTAGGTGTTTTGAGATCCGATGTGCGTCAAGGAGGGGGAGGGGGCACAATGAGACCCGGCCCACGCCAAAACTGACAACGTTCCTGATCCCAAGATTTTCAGAAATCCTGACCAAACTTTCCTCCCGCGATGCATTCTTGGTTTCCTTGGCAAACACGGTAAATTCAGTTAAAAGTTGGCTCAAGGCCACAGCTGGACCATATATGTTCCACCAGTATTTTTGGAAGACTTATTCCTCAAAGAGAAAAGTCAAGAAGCTTCAGCGGCTGAAATAAAGTACCGCGGAGGGAAACAAAATCTTTTATGCAGGGCAGGGGGCATAATTTTCCCCCGCCTGGGTAGGGTCGTTACGCTTAGCACGGACTAAAACAAGCGTCGGGAGGACAATGTTGGAAGATTAAAATTTACCAAAAAACAAGTTTAACTCGTGTGAGGGTAGAGGGTATAGTTGGAGAATAGTTTGTGCTGCTCGGCAGTTGACGCCGCCCCAGTCGCAATCGCACAAGGCTACTCCAAACCCGCTTATTAACCTCTTAATGCATGATGAACGGACGTAAACGTAATCACAAAATCACAAGAGCGTAAGGTGGCATAGAGTAACGCCGTTCGAGGATGGCACGGTGCTTCAAAGTCTTCGACATGACATGGTCATAATGCCTTAGGACGATCACATCTAAGTTATGGGCCTAGGTTATGGGCCCTCTTTTTTCGTATGTTGATTTCTTTCCGGTCCTTCTGGTTATTCGCTTTTTTCGTTCTTCCATTTTCTTCCTCTCTTCAAGTTTTCACCTTTATGTGGTACCTCCGTGGCGCAGTGGTTATGCAGTCGCTTTACACGCGAAAGGTTGCGGGTTCAAATCCGCCCATGGTTGTCGCCGCACCGTGCAGAAGCCCTCGACTAGCCCTTGGCTAATTGGCCAATGCACGTTGAACATATTATCCCGTTTACTGTTTACCGTTTAATCTGTGAAGGGAATCCAATCATTTTGGCGAGTCCCTCTCCTGGGCTCTCCAGAATTTCATCACAGATTTAATTCCTCGACCAGCCCGTTACTTGGACTAGGTTTGCCTAAGGGATGTGACCAACGCAGGTCAGATGACATTATCATTGAGACCAAGGTGCCGCTCAGCTGGAGGCTGTAGACCTGAGCCTTGCAGTGTGATCATGACAGATGGTGGTGATGCACAACTCCTCCTTTTCACCATGACAATTGGAACTGATTTCCTCCCCTGAGCATGTACAGACGTATCCGATCCTTCCCTGTCTCTTCCTCTTGTTTGCCTCTTTTCACACCCGGCCCGGCGCCCAAAAAACCTCAACGTAACGAAGGCAGACAGCCATCAAGCTTATCAGTTGATCACAATGCTCGCTTATGTCTGTTTTTCAGCCTTTTATTACCACTCTCAGAACCGTCTTCCTTGCTCTTTTCAAAACGATGTAGGGCTGACGGCTGAACACCATGGATGCGCGCTTTCTACTGGCTCTGGCTCTGGTGCTGGCAACAGCGGTTTGTGGCGAATCAGCAAGCGCTCCAGGCAGTACGCCCCATTGAGGCTATTTTTAAAACAATGATATCGATATACCCTTCTATTGCTTGACAGGGCAGGTGAAAACTCTGCTTTGTCAGTTTTGGAATATGTTAGCTTAATCACAAAATAGAGGAAAAAGCGTGCTTAAGCTTTCCAGAAGCTGGTGGTGTTGAGAGCAATATGCTGGCCAAGTTTCTTTTCCTGGCCTTGACATATCCTATGATGGTTACAAGAGGAGCCAGATACAGAGAGAGAGAGAGAGAGAGAGGGATAGCCAGAAATAGTTGTTGCTGCAGCAAGTTAGGTAGTTTAGCTATACAAATCGTTGAGCGTTTTTGCTCCATTTTTCTTTCAGGAAAATCTGTAATATTTTCCATTTCTGAATGGCCCTGAATTTCCCCGTTCTTGGAGCCCCTAACTTAAGTCGTTTTCCTGGCTTCTTGAGGAAGCCCATCTTACAAAGAACTGATCTACCATTACTTGACAGTAAGCACCGGCCACCAGGATGCCATTCATGACAAAGTGCACCACCCTCCACGGCTTCCTTTTCTCTGGGAGGGTGTGGACTACAATTGCGCAACCAAGACGGGCCCCGGCACTGAAAAACCGCAGGTCACATTCGAAGTTCAACAGAAAACGCGTGAAGTGTTGCTCTTCGGTCGCCGGAACGATTTTTTTCGGCACGTGAAGAGCAAATTGGTTCTACCAGCAACAAAGTCACTGTGCCAACTGGCCGGTGACGCACACTTAGGGAAAGCCCTACACTAGGTTTGGCTATTAAAGCCTAGGATACGTGCCCTGCCAGGACGAGCCAGTCTCACTATCAAGATCTCGATACGTTATCAGGAGCAGCGGCCTCGAAGCCTGAGCGCATGTTTTCACGCATCCCAAAGTGGCGACTGTGTTGGCCCCAGTGTTGGGGCTGATTCGCGCCAAGTATATTTTGGATTAACAGTGCTGTCGAAGAAACCCCTCTCGGAACAAAAACCCCACCCAAACTGGAATATCAGACAGAAGGCTTTCTTGGCATTGCATTCAGTTGTTTTTGTCTTCGACAGAGGCTTTGAGCTGCTCGCACAACACAATACTGTATGGAAGTAGATCACTCGAAGAGGAACAAAATGAGAGCCCAACGACGCTTCAGTGAGAGCGCTTTTACGGTAACCTTAGCCTGACGAAACTTGAATTTCGGATCACACTTTATTTCTCCCAGATTTCAACCCAATTTGTCCGACGCCTTCAGTCGGCCACGCTATGGTTGCATGTCATTAACGTAGTGAAGGTAACCATACTGAGTTGTGCTTAGGGAGGGCGGTGAGGAGTAAAGTTGGCCCTGACATCCGCGCGTCCTGAGTTGACGAGCACGTTGAATGCTTACTGCTGCTATCCAGTGTTCACTTAGGCTTTAATGTGTGCTCTACGTCGCCGTCCCTACCCTCCAATTCGCCCTATTCTCCTTGTTCATCTTTTCCCGGAATTCGGGATCGGTGACATTCAGTTAACTCCCACAGCCGGGTAGTTCAACAAATTTCCAAGAAATTTTCTTATCAAGAGGCGGGACCTTTTTGTCAACTTACTCATTAGCGTAAAAGATACTCACTGAGTGGTAGCTCAAATAAGAGAGCTTGAAAAGGAGGTTGTAGGAATGATTGGCCTTGAAGAAGCTGACAGAGTTGAGCTCTTTCTTTTCTGTTACGCTCTCTTGTCTCTGTTCTCACTCTCAGGCAATGCGTCTCCTCGTTCCTCCATGGGTGATTGGCTGTCTGCGGCTGGAATGTCCTCATCACGAGTGCCAGTCATGGAGGCGCGTCTTCTGCTGGACAGCTACGATGAGAGACGTGTGCTTACTGCCACAGATGTACAGCTGGCTTTGCTTTTCAGGAACAGCTCATTCAGCAGACGACTAAAGCGCTGTCTTAGTAAGATTGAAAGACGGGGTTATCAAGCAAAGCATTCCATGTTACACTCAGCCCCGGAACGACCAAAGTATCGAGCAGTTAGAAGCAAAACAGGCCACGAGGTTCGAGAATACCCTTTATATTAGAGGTGCAAAATCTTTGCCTCTTGGAAAAGTCGTCAATACTGCTGAAGCCGTTCTTCTCTGTTCCCAGGTCGGGACACTTCTTGTCCTCTCAAAAGTTTCCCATGTACAGAGAAAGGAAGGTGTGTCTTCAACCTGACTGAGGATATTTTTGAGTGTCAGTGTCCGACAGGCTTGCTTGGCAAGGCTTGCACTATCGGTAAGTCCAGAAAGGAGCCTTTGTTTCAACAGGCATGATTCTCCTTTCGTGGTAAATCCTTGTCGCAATGCGACTCTATGCAGTCTACAACCCTAAGATCTGCCGAAGAACATAGACTTCTATCTGTAAATATTAATGATATTTTCTATGAATAAACTTTCTTTCCTCAGATGTCGATGAGTGTGGAAGACAAAGTCTGAACAACTGCGACAGTCCTTCTCAAGGAATCTGTCACAATGTGCATGGTTCGTACGTTTGCAGGTGTCTGGAAGGTTATCGAATGTGCCAAGAAAAGAACAGATGTGAAGGTTTGTGAAAAGCAAGCCCCCTTACAAAGAGCTTAGTCCATCATTGAAAACACGTCGTGAGAAATGCTTGCAATCTAATTTTAAGGGCTTTTTCATCTTTCGCGTATAGATTCCCATTCTCTACGTCATAGTGGTAGGTGTGATCGGTTGATGAATGGCTCTCACGGTGGTATATTGCTATAGTGACCAGTGAAAATGCCGAGGCATGAGATTTTTTCCAACATCCACAAGATTAATCTTTCAATAATCTGTATTGTAGAACATACAGTGTGAAAATCCTTTAAATTACAGTGTGCAATGAGGTCTGCACTTACCACAAAGCTCTTGATCAACACCACACAATCAAGATCATAACACCTCACAATGATCGAAAATTCCTTGAATTGTTGTGCTATTCTTTGTTGATTGTTCCTTCTCTCCTCAGTATGTTGGTGGCAATAGGACTGGCGTCAAAGTTCTGTCTTTGGGGGTTGGGGCTCAGACTCTAGGCTGTGACATTCAAAAATTGTTGCATTCAAATTTTCACAGGCAAACTTCTACCATTGCATCATTTATGACACTTCTTTATCTACAGCCCTACTTTTTATTGCAGGATTTAGGTTGACTGATTATTGCATGCAACTTTCTCTCTTAATGCAGGCATCGATGAGTGCAGTACAGCTGGTCATTCATGTCACAGTCTTGCAACATGTTACAACGCGGACGGCTCATACAACTGTAAGTGCAAGACTGGCTTTCTTGGAGACGGCAAGGAGTGCAAGGGCAAGTAGTAGCTAAGACTACTGTGGCAATTGTAGCTGTAGTACTGTTGTTAATCTCATAAACTCATCTCCTCTTACCCAGCTAGAGCGTGTCTTCTTCAAGTCATGGATCCAGAAACAAAATGGCACATTTCCCTGGTTACAAACCTCAAACTTTGAACCCACATTACACTCCTTCCCTCTTAGTTAAAACAAAGTTCTGTTAAAAGAGTCTAGTCATAGGCACAGTGCTTGGGTGCCCGACAAGTTCAGGTAAACTGACGAACTGTTGTCTCCACTCCATGGCCACTTGACTGACTTAGCGTTGTTGATGGTGCCGGCGGCGTCTCTGATTGTTCACGCTCAACTGTAGGTAGCAGTGTAGCATCGCGAATATGATCCACGTGACACTTCCACCCCAAACTGGAATCATCGAGTTGCACCACGGACGACATGAGTCCAGTGCGTTGAACTATCGCTCCAAGCTCCCAAGCACCTCGTCTAGGATCCCGCACCAGGACTCACTGTCCTATGAAGAACTCCCGTTCCCGACTGGTGGCATCGCGAATTTGTTTTTGCTGCTCTTGTTTGCGTGCCACATCGGTGTTGAGACCAGGTTTGAGCAGTGGGAGCCTAGTCCAGAGATTTCTTCAAAACATCAGATTAGCCGGTTTCCGGTTGGTAGTAGCTTGCGGCGTTACTCGGTAACAGATGAGGAGCCTATCAAGACAAGCTTGCGATGTTGATGACTGCTTCTTCAAGGACTGCTTGAGCGTTTGAAGCATTCGTTCCGCTGCACCGTTGGAAGACCGAAGGTAAGGTACAACCCAGATGTGACGAACACCATAGGTCTCACTGAGCCTACAAAACTTTTCAGAGGAAAACTGCAGTCCGTTAACGTTATCCATAACCATTAAGTTTGTTCAGGAATATCAAACCGCGAAAAGATTCCGGGCAGCGCTTCGATGATCTTGCTGGCCGTTGTGCTGCTTTGCTTCACTACTTCAGGCCACTTCGAGTGTGCATTAACAAATTCTAGATACTGCTGCTCCAGCAACTTTCCCAGGTCAACAGGAACTCGTTGCCAAAGACGAGCAGGACAAATCCATGGTGTTAATGGCATTGCTGGTGGACGGGGGCTTATGCTTAGACATGCCCTTCACTGGCTTGCCTGTCGCTCGATGTCGGGATCGAGATTTGACCACCACACATGACTCCTGCCAAAGCTTTAATTCTAACCATTCCTGGATGTGCCATGTAGAGTTCTTCCAATACCTGCCGTTGGCAAGCTGGCGGAATGAAAGTGAGCAATCCCCACAAAACCAATCCTAGCTTTTTGCTAAGCTCGTTGCGTCAATTCCGAAAGGGCTTCAGGTCGGTGTTTGGACATTGGTCAAGCCAACCTTTCTGTGGATAGCGCAAAATTTTTAAACCTGCTTGAAGAGTTGATCACGTTCCATCACGCACTGGAAGTCCTTTACGGACACGAAAAGACCCTCCACCATATGCTCCATGGCAAAGTGGATTTGTTGCCCGGCCTCGTCACTTCTCCTTGGCAACGATAGTCGTGATAATGCGTCAGAAGTAGCGTTGTCCCCAGAGTTGCTCCACTTTATGTCAGACTGCTAAGCTTCCAGGGTAAGAGGCCAGCGTTGTAAACGTGTTGCACCTAAAGAGGGTACTGCTTCCTTCGGTCCTAAGATCTTCTTTAATGGCTGTGGTCAGTGACCAAGATGAATTGGCATCCAAACAGATAAATGTGGAACTTTCTCACACCAAAGATGGTAGCGAGTGACCCCTTTCCCAGTTGGGAGTAGTTGCTTTCACTTGCAGAGAAGGTACATGAAGCGTACCCAATCGACTTCTCCACCCCATCCGGCTACCGATGAGATAGTACTGCTCCCAATCCAAGCTGATGCATCGCAAGCCAGTACCAAAGGTACATCTAAATGATAATGCTCCAGCACAGGTGCCTTGATCAACTTCACATCCTCAAACGCCCGTCGTTGCTGAACCGTGAAAGACTTCCACTCTTGAGGGTGTCTAGCTTTCAGCATCGCTGTGAGTGGTTGTGCAACGGCAGACAGCCTCACCAATTGGCGATGATGAAAATTGACCATTCCCAAGAATGCCTTGAGTTTACTCACTGTCGTTGGACACGGTGCATTCACAATGGCGCGAATCTTCTTGTCTGTAAGTCTGACTACTTCAGCAGCAAATATCTCACCTTGACCCACCACCTCTTCTTGGAAAAACAGGCAGTTTGGTTTTTCACGCATAAACCGGCATTGTGCAATGTACGCAGCACCTCAAGATCACCAGATATTTGAGATGTTCCTCATCTGCCACATCCACATGGCATACCACTATCTTCATTCTTTTAAGGAGGTGGTCCACCAGTATCTGGAAGATGGCTAATGCCGATGCAACACCAAAAGGCAAAGGCTTCAATTCATAGAGGCCTTTGTGTGTGTTCACCGTCACCAGCGTCTTGCTGCTTTCATCCAGGCAACGTTGTTGGCATCCTTAGGACCATTCCCTATATTAAAAACATGTGACTTCATTTGTTGAAAAAAAATGGCTTTTCGTTTGGCTTACAGAGGATCCTTGTCAATCCAGTCAGGACAGGGGGATGTGCAAAGATCTCCAAACTCTTCGCCAGGAAATGAAAGATCTTCAAGAAAAACTTCGGCAGAAAGACAGCGATCTGCGACTTCTTGTGACAACTGTATCCCGTCTCCAGCAAAATGTAGAAAAGATATCTGACACTGATGTAAGTCATCGGGGAATAATGAATTAAGGGTGGGAACTCGATAATGTTGATTCATTTTTTGGATATCAAGTGTGACCGAATGTAAGGAGTCTTCAGAGCTCAAGCCAGAATTAAAGGCAGGGGACTGGAATAGATATGAAATGGACAAAGAAATTGATGGACAACCCTTGTACATCAATCTCGTTGCCTCCCCAATTGTGAAAAAAAATTAGGTCATGGAACATCCGCATGGTTAAAAACGGAATTAACTCACAAGTCTCGCAGAATTATCAAGAGTAAAAAAATCAACAATGGAGGGGAAGTATGCAGCCTGAATGGTGTCTGACATGGATACTGACCGCTTGACGGCTGTAACAGTGTACTTAAGGGAGAAAGCAATGGGTTGTTTGATTAAAATATAATCAGGTTATTCTAAAATGATCAAGGACTTCCAGGCATACGTGGACAAACTGTGATAATGACAAGTACCCCATGCCAGAACGAGATGTGACATTGTCATATCTGCTCCAAGCCGACTGCACTCTCAACGGGCGAAAGAATTCGAAAACATCTGCAGATGAGCAACCGAACTCCAGGGTCAGACGAAAAGTTGTTGTTGAAGACGTTTCGGTGGTTTGCACGCAGAGCACTGAAGCGACTTCAACAGCTTTTCATCTGACCTTGGAGTCACTGTGTGGGATGTTCCCTTCAAGGTTTCACTTGTCGTTTGAATGATGAGGGTCATTTGAAAAAGGTCTTTTTCTATTTTAAAACAACGCAACTTACTGGCCTAAAGTATTACCATCGAGGAAACCACCGGTAACGGTCAAACATTCAGGGCCACTGAAATGCATCATAGGTTACTGAAATTGCCAAGGCCCCGGAGATGTTTGCCACAGCTTTACTCACATTGCAAGTGAAAGTTTGATCCTGATGTTGCTAAACAAGCCATAGAGTATTAAAAGTTAGCTCACTTGCCACGTTGGTTCTTGGTGGTCAATCAAAAATATTAGCTTGTTTTCTGAATCTGCTGGATCACACTCTCCTCCCCCCCCCCCCCCCCCCCCGCATATTCCTTTGGGCGGGTGGGGGGGTTTTTTTCCTTTGGGGGAAAAAATGCAAACTGGCAAAATTTTGGTTGTCGGTC